>MJUU01025610.1:14579-27924 GCA_002080025.1 Modiolus philippinarum
AGCACTATGAAATAATTAATTTGTGAGATGATTATTTAATATTTCTAAAACTCTTTTAAGGAACTGAAGTGTGCGAGTTCATGAATTAGAAAAAAATGGTGGTTCGTAAAACATTAACAAATTAAAAGTTTAAAACTATCCAAGTATTTAAGCTAGTTGCATTTAAATTGTGTAAAAATTCAAAGAAAATTTTAATGAAAAGGCATTCTCAAAACTTAGTATTTCTTCATGCCTGTTCTAAAATAATGAAAAATCATAAATTACTTATAATAACTAAAATTCTTATTATTAAAAGATTATACATTTTTTCATTAAAGGAAAAAAAATATTGGATGGACCTGAATCTATTCTGTGCATGACACTTATTGTTTTGTTGCATTATAGCATTTACATTGCATGTTCTAAAAAGGGCCATTACTAGGGGTTCGATTTTGTTTTTCTAGTGTATTACTATTTTCACTTTCTAAAAAAACCTGATATGAAAGCAAACCAATAAAAAAGGGAATAATGCAAGTGACTTTACATAATATACTCTTTTAATAACAAGATACATTAAATGATTAATTTCAAACATATAAACGTTATATCTAGAAATAAGCTGCCCTTTTAATTGTTTTAAGTGAAGTTTAAAAAATATCACAAACAACCTAAGATTTTGTTATTTTGTTTTCATTATTTTTGCATATGCAAATATTTCTGTATGGTAATTCCAGTTTAAAGCACATTTTAACGACAAAATATAAATTGCATTGTCAATAGTTGTAATTTAATAAATAATTTTATTTACAAGGAATTGACATAATTTGTACATCAAAGCTTGGAATATCATAAAAAAAAGTCTTTCTTTCAATTTTTTATTCTTGAATGGTTTGAATTATATAAAGCATTTATCCATAGTTCCATCTTAACAACTGTCATTTCAAAAAAATCAATCAAAACAACAAATTTTTTATTTATATTGATGATTCTATACATCTTTATATCTTTTAATTATATGGGTATCGAGGGCAAGCAAATTGTTTTATTCATTAAGTCTGTTAAATAAAAATGAATGCAATAATACTTGTTGTGATTGAATCATTAATGTTTAATGAAAGAACTCAATTGTTTCTGTTTCATTCAAAATTTGTCTTTATTTTAACACTGCATACACTGTGTCTGACAAACATTAAATATATCTTCACTTTGGTGTAACTACTAATTCAACCTCAAATTGACTTACATGTATGTTTCAAACTTTGTTGTCATGTTACTGAAGTGGCACGTGAGGTATCATTCAACAAACTCTCACGGAAAAATCACGAAGATATTTACTCCTTTTGAATTTACACAAAAATTACCTATACTATAATATAATTTTTTTTTACTTGCCGACAAAATCATATAAATCTAGACTCAAAACAAATCTAAGAATATAGCCTTTCCAGTTAAGGTGTATATAGTTGCCACCTTTGAAAGTTATAAGAATGTCATTGAAAAGTTGTGAATGAGTAGGACTTAATGAAAGGTTGTCAATAAACAAGAAAATAACAGGTTCATGCTATTAATATTGTGATACAAGCAATTAGAAAATTGGGGGGGGATGTAATTTTCTACGTTTTTCATGGGCTTTGTATAGAAATTTGTAATCTTGAAAATCGAGTGAAGGAGTAACGTGAACTTCTTAAAATTTCATGTAAAATTCCTAAAAGATGCATGCCTTTAGAATATAACAAGGAAAGTTGTTGTTCATGGGCAAATATCTTTCCTGTCATGACATAAAGATAGACAAAGGAGTCCGCATATCTGACCAAATGTCAGAAATCAGCGGTGGAAATTCCCTCAGGTATCAGTCAACACTTTTAGTCTGAAACAGTATAAACACTTCTTTGGAACTATGCCGTCTCCACTCATAGAGACCATACTCATATATGTGCCGGACTGATCCAAAATTAGTTATGATGCACCTTAAGCTAGGTGGACAGTATTCTGCACCAGTTACACATCAATGTGTGATTTCATTTTTTATTAATATGCAGATATTTCTAACATTATTTTATTGCTAAAATAAGACAACACTATTATACGGACAAAACATTGATGTACCTATCTACCTCAAGTAAAACGACAAGACATTGATGTACCTATCTACCTCAAATAAAACGACAAGACATTGATGTACCTATCTACCTCAAGTAAAACGACAAAACATTGATGTACCTATCTACCTCAAGTAAAACTACAAACATTGATGTACCTATCTACCTCAAGTAAAACGACAAAAGATTGAAGTACCTATCTATCTCAAGTAAAACGACAAAACATTGAAGTACCTATCTACCTCAAGTAAAACGACAAAACATTGATGTACCTATCTACCTCAAGTAAAACGACAAAAGATTGATGTACCTATCTACCTCAAGTAAAACGACAAAACATTGATGTACCTATCTACCTCGAGTAAAACGACAAAACATTGAAGTACCTATCTACCTCAAGTAAAACGACAAAAGATTGAAGTACCTATCTACCTCAAGTAAAACGACAAAAGATTGAAGTACCTATCTACCTCAAGTAAAACGAAATTATTAATGCTACATAACATTAACACATATATTAACTGCATTGTCGAACAATAATTCATTTATTTTTTTTCTTTCTATCGGTATAGTGGGCAAATTAAATTCTATTCTCTTTAAAACAAAACTCTAAGTGTACCCACAATACTACGAAGACATCAAACGGTCAATGAAACGTCTTATTCTAATTCACATCATATTCTCTAGTGATAATGTTGACGATTCAATCAGCATTCAAATTACTTAACATTCCCTAAAGATTTTTCAGATAGCAATAAATGTAGAATTGATATGTTGAATGAAATGAAATAATTTTGGATTGTTACTGGAAATGATATCGGAGAGACGATATTAATTTGTCAACACCGTGACTTAACGTCCTGCAAATTTTATTTTTATATTGGTTATTTGATAATTGAATTTGATTTATAGTAATGATATAAATCTAAGCTTTCTAATTTGATATTTGATCGTCTGTGCAAATTCTATAAAAACAAATTCTTTCATAATTTGCTACGAGTAAGTATAGTTATTACCAAAGCCATGTTGATTGCAGATCTCAAAACTCCAATTTCATCAAAAATATACACAACATAATTTTTGTTATTGTATTTAAAAAGTTATTGTACATAATATATAATACTTTTCTTTTGGTATAAATATTGGAATAGGAATAATTGATGCTTGTTATCTGCTGCATTGATGCCTAATACACAAATTATCACACTTGTGTGTGAATGACCTAATTGTGAACTGTGACAAATAACTCTTCTTGATACCAGTGTTAAACAAGCTTTAAACATCAGCGCAATTTTAAATATATTACACAAAATCTTGTGATGCTTTGCATTTCGGACCATCCACCTGATTTTCAATACATGAAGGGGCTATAACTAAATCTGAAAAGTGAAAATGGGATCTTAACAAACAAGAGTTCAATTTAAAATATCTACACTCAACGCTTATATGACATATTACACAAAATCTTGTGATGCTTTGCATTTGGGACCATCACCTGATTTTCAATAGATAAAGGGGCTATAATTAAATCTGAAAATGGAATCCTTACGAACAAGAGTAAAACAGACATAACATAGATATAAAAGCATTAGCTGAACTTATATCATGTACTTGATACCGACTTATAAAATACGTTATTATAGATTTGCAAGACAAAATATTTGACTCTAGCTTCCATTCTTATCAGCAAAAATCTCCTGTATGACATACACAACATAAATATAAGCAATATTGATAAGAGAAGGCATAAGGTTAAAAAGAACTACTCACTCGTCTCCGATATCTTCACAGAAAGCTTCCTTTTGTCTGAGTAATTTTCTTCTTTGCTCCGTGGATAAATCCTCAGAAGAAGTGGCCACAGGCCACGCAAAATACATTGAATCACGCACCATTGCAGTTAAGCTTTTCATATCCGAGAGAGATCGTCTTTTGAATTCAAATTTTGGAACTTGTAATGCATCCATTGGTTTTTTGGGATATTTTGGAGACGTACTTCTAGCACGTGGTCCTGGGCTTTCATCAACTACTACTGGCCAGGCCAAGCACATGCTATCCTTTACCATAGTACTCACATTCTTCACATCGGACACAGAATATGATCTCTCACCACGGTTCTTGTCTTTACTCATATTTAGTGTCGTTTTGAAATGGCACAAGTATTTATATCCAGAATGTTAAAAATATTTGAATCACATTCACTTCATTTTCCCACTTTTATAAATCGATGTTGAAATTTTCCTAGAAAACGCAGAAAAAATGATCGTTACTGAGACTGTTAAGTAGCTTGCTACTAATTTTTCACCGATCCATTGTTATATATTGTTTGTTTTAGAAAGCAATTATTACAATGCGTTTACTTTCATGTACAGATAATAAATTGTTCAGATAGAAAGTTTACTTATCCTACGTTTAATATATCTGAAAATATCCATTTACTAATAGCAGCTAACTTATACCATTCATTTTTTAATCAATATAACAACGACTGCAGAATTTTGTATAAGTTGTATATTAAATTTTCCATAAATTATTAATTAGCTTACGTTAAATGGATGGTAATATTGGCTAAAAAATAACAACAGGACTATTACATCGGAAATACTGGCCTAGTGATTATCACCTAGAATGACAATACTTATATTGAAATCAATTTCGTTATTGTCAATCATTATTCCTTCTGATATATAAACAAAACAAATCCTTTTAAGTTCTATCGACATTTTGGTATATATAGTTTTATAATTACAGCGCCTACAGATTTATTTCTAAACAACAATACAACTGGATTTTGTGCTTTTACCTTCCGTTCCAACACGTTGTACAATTGATTTATACTTGAGTAGTTTTAGAAATGAACTATTTTCACATGAAACAAAAACGCATAAAGCAAATAAACATTTTTTGTTCGCTCAATAAAATATTATTGTAATTCAGTACTGGATTAAAAGTAAACAATATTTTGTCATACTAAATTATGTCATTACTGTTTCAGTAAGGGAATGTGATAATAGTATCTTTGCAGACATAAACTTGTACCGTGTTTAATTAGAATTCGTCAAATCACTGCTTAAGATTGATTTACATTTGGTCTAACGATGTAAGGCTGAAGGTCGTTTCTTAAAAACAAAATGCCGAAGTTACTGTTAACTTAGTTTCTGCATACGGTTATTTTTGATCACTTATGTCTCCTGAATACAAATCAATCCAAGCATTGTGAGTTCCATAAACCAAAAATCAAATAGGATCTAAAAAAAAGTCAAAATAACTAAGGTCAGAACAATACAAGGAAATGCTGACTAATAAGTAAGTGATTTACCCCGGGTACTTATCGTCTAACAGAAAAAGACATCGTGCCTGTAGTAATTGTAACATAATACCGACGTTTTAGTTACCGCAGACGGCCATATTGACAACAAATCTTTTTTTGTTTGTTTTTGGAAGACCATCAACCGAAATATATGTTAACTTTTTCGTTTTAGATTGTAGTTCAGAATGTAATTGATTTTTTTACGAAAAAAGCAAAACAAATCTGGTTGATAAAAGTTGGTGTTATTGCTTTATCAATTTTTGTAAATTGGATGAGAGAAATACTCAATTCGACCTTTTTTGTCGACACTTTAACTTTTTATAGCAGATTTCAGTTTGATAGGAAGAGGTTTTAAAGTGTGTTTTTTACATAGGCTAAAGAATGGAATATTATCGTCTATCTTACTTCAAGAATAATTTTTTAAAGGTTCAAATGATTGGTTTTCCTATCTAAGCTCTAATATAATAAAAGAAAATAAAACTTCTTTAAGGATGTATTCTACGGAAGCGTATTGGGGCCACATTTTTATTTTATTTTTTTTCAAAATGTCAACTTTAATCTTGGAATTTTCCAAGAGTAAAGTTGACATTTTGAAAAAAATAAAATAAAAATGTGGCCCTAATACGCTTCCGTAGTATTCTTCTGATGTTTCAGTCTCGCTGGAATCTCGTCTTGAAATAATTTTAAAATTATTTATATTTTATGTACAATAGCAATGAATTAACAAAATTTGATATTTATCTTTAAATTGTGTCAAAAAATTATTCATTTCTATCAAGTGGTTTCAGAGTAATCTCAAATTGAAGATTAATGCCTTAATTGGCTGTTGGATTCATGTAAAATTTTCACAAAATAGGGGTTTGGTTAGATAAAAGCCATTTTATGAAAAAAATGTGCAATTATGATTTATTTTTGCTTTTTTAAAATAGTATCATATATTTTTGCAATTAAAAAATCACAAAACAAATGAAGTTTAAGCTATTAACTGTTTAAAAAATTTAGAAAGTCCACATTTTTAGTAAAATATGGAAATGCTGAAATTGCCCATAAAAAGCATGAAAATTGGACAAAACTTTCTTATATCAACACCAACATATGACTTTTGGGGGCTGAATTTGCTCATTCCTTCTATTTAAAGCTTTTCAGAAAGTATGAGAAAAAGTTAAATACTCTAAGCTAGATTTTCCAATGAAAGTAGTCAAAAAATGGGCAAAAATACCTAAAAATGCGCAAAAGTGCTAAAATTGGTCACTTTCAAACAGCTATAGCAAAATAATTTGCACAGCAACCTATGAATTTTTCTTTATATATTGAATTTATAGGGAAAGAACATTGTAAAAAATCGATGTTTGAAAAAAAAGTTTTAATACTTTAAAATTTTGGCTCCTCTCAAGGGTACATCCTTGAAATAAAAGCATTCCAAATTAGATGCTTTTCTCATGTAAGATTTTTACTTTATTTTAGGAAGAATGCTCGGGATATTGTGTCAAAAGTATTGTGCAGGATGTATATAACACTAGCCAGAGTTTTATTCTTTATGATTGGTCTATTACAAACCCATGTACACATATATATTTCTTTGCGTTCTCGTGTGTTATGGGGCAATGGTGTCGTTATTCATTTATATGCAAATTGTGTCTAATTAGTTTACTAAATTGCTTTTTATTCTATTATTTGGTCTTTTCTCTCTTTTATTGTATTCATGATTTCTATGAATGCCTTTTGAACTAAAACTAATTGGTTTAACTTGATTTTGATAATGTATTCAATAAGATTGGCTCTGAAACTCTAAAGCAATTGGACAAAAACATGTATATCGAACATTTGTAAATGAGTTTTCGCTCATTTTTATTCTTAACTGATTTTGGCTTCTCTTTTTTGAACCTATTGGTTATTTAAGAAATAAAACATGGCCGCCATAGTATATTGTCATTATGACATGGGCTTGAGTTGTTTTTGCACATATTTTATCCCGAGCGTAAGCGAGGGGTAAAATATGCAAAAACAACGAAAGCCCCTGTTATAATGACAATATAGTATTTAGCGGGTATGATTTATTTCGATTCTAATATGGAAATTTCATCCATTTTATATCCGAAGCGAGCAGCGACTATCTAGTGGTTCCGCAACATTTTGATTTTGATAAACAAACTCGCTGAAAAAAAACTTTCCACAAATACAATAGCAACTTACTTTTGTTTGATTTAATTGCTATTTTAACCATAGAAAATGCCTCAAGTCATCTTAATCTCCATTCAAACTTTCCAACCAACGCTGCTTACGAACCGGACATTACGATTTTATTTGTGACGTCACAAGTAGGAAAATTGTCCCGAACATTGCCTTTTCAAAGAAAAAAAAAATAATTTCGGAAACAAATTTAATTAAAAGTTTATTAGTGGTTGGTAGATTTTGACAGTTAAAATGAAAAATAGATTCAAAATATGCACCAGAAACTATGCATCTTTTGCGCATGTGCTAAGAGTGTTATATTGGTATTATAACATGACTCTTTTTACAAAGCTAATACAGGAAGCCATATTAGAATTGTTCTTTATAAGCTTTTATACAAATTTCGGTATATAGATTTAAAATTTAATCTGCATTGAAGAGATATAAGTTGTCGAAATGGCCAAATATAGAATCTAAATTCAATGTTTCTTCGGTATTTTGCTATTTATTACCACTGTGCGGATGCCACTGCTGTCGGAGTTTTAGCCGCCAAAGGTATTTATCAACCCATTAGCACTTCGATGCATTGCCTGAAAACCAGTTTTTGAGATGAAATTGCAATATCTATATTGAATAAAATACTGATTTCTAACTAAAGGAATATTTACCTCTTGCATAGCTCCGTCCCGAGCTGATCTTGTTTTTTTTTCAATTTAGATCCTATTGGCAATTTAGTCTCCTTAGGCTTTAGTTTTAATGTTTATTATACTATAGGGAAACGGGACAGATACTTCATAAACCGGTTTGTCCTTAGCTATATTGGTTATTACTGAATATTCGGATTTCGTTTGGATTTTATGCATTTTAAACATCTTTTGAAATTATGGATTTCCTTTGTTTGGGTTCTAGTGCTGTTGATGAGGAATTAATTTCCGAAATGGCCATACAGCTCATTAAAATTATTGCAGTTGGAGTTAACATATGTGTTATGGTCTCATGTTCATTTACTCCATACCTTTTCGTAAAATATTTAACCTTACCGTTTGCTTTTGCTGGTGCCGGTACCAAGTCCGGCTGTCCCGAGTTCCTATCATAGTTTACGTTTGTCTGTGGTCTTATTTGTGTTTTATTCCTGTGTAATTAGCTGGCGGATTGTGGCATGTGATTGTAACTGCATGTTAGCCATTGTAGATGTTTCCTGTTATCAACTTTTTAAAATTTAACACTTATTTCGTAGGAAAAATGAAAGGATATGAGTGAATGTACATGTGACAAAAACGCACACGATACATAGAAAACTCCAGTTTATCAAGGACAGGGCTTTTTTTCCTGTTTACATCTTGATGTCGCCTGAGGGTCTTCAACAAGAGGTGAACAATATTCACTCCATCAAGCGAGATCAGGAAGATAGTATGCATTTCAAAATGTTTTAATTGACCTGCACTGAAAAGACATAAGTTTTCCAAATTGGTCATATGGAAATAAACTAAATTCACAGTAAGCTCGGTATTTTGTTCCTTATTTCTTAATTGCCATGTCTCTGGGCTTTGATTTTTATCATAACCTCATCCTATGCTCCTTCGGTATTTTATTTTCATATGCAAATTTTTTGTTTTCATGTGGAAATGTTACAGTTCCGATATTTTTAATTTCAGTAAATGTAGCGGTTGTTTAGTACATCTTACAAATAAGGTTTGGAATTTTTTCGTCTAACTGTTTACAGAACTTTGATCCTGCTTTACTGTTATTAATATCAATTAACAAAAAGTAAACATTATAATTTTACCCCGTACGTCTAAATGTATTGAAATTAAAATACTGAATGATATTTTGGTTTCATGTTTTTCTTTATATGTTGTCGCTCGTATGATTCATTTAATGCACAGTGTTTGATTACATTTCTGACTGTGAACAATATTATCTTTCATGCATGTTAACTCAATTAAAAATTATACCTATTGGTTTAATCGTACAGGGACTATCAAATTCACGGCAAACATGAATTTGCTTTTAAAATTTGCCATAAATTGATCAACATCAAATGTAATGCTTTTAAATAACCCGCTATGTGACATGGCCAGAGAAGTAACAACTTAAATTGCATCTCTAATGAAGAAATATATATCTAAAATGACAAAATACTGAAGTTACTTTATGTGAATATTTCGGCAACTTACGTCTCTTCAAATCAGATAAAATAAAAAAACATCCAGAAATCGATAATGTATAAAAACTGAAAGAGAACAATAGCTAATTTGGTCTAAATTGAAAGCCAAAATTAGCTATAGGCAGAGCTTGGCATGGGGAAGATTCTCCTTAGTTGTAAATAAAATTTTCTAATCTATATATTGTAAGTTTTGAAATGAAATCAGTTGTTGGGCAAGCACTCAAGTAATGGACTACTGGGTCGGTGAATACCCTGGGGAACTAACAGTCCACCAGCATCGACCTTTGTCTTTGGTCTTCCATCTTCTGGTGTTCCTGCTTTTGCCTTGCTCTGGACATATGTAATCGTGTGTTTTGTTACTTTGGTATCCCACTGCCATTGTCTTGAAGTCACCATATATGTATATGTTATAGGCATTTTCTGAAGTTAGGCATTTTGTAAAAAGCCTAAAATTTCATTTTATAAAATACCTAAAGTGGTTATTCATTTTATACAATGCCTAACAATAAGTAGTAATTTTACAAAATGATAAAAAAATCAGATAAAGGGGAGGTTTGGGTACCCATAAACCAATTTAACCCTACTACTGGCTATTGCTAGTGCCGGTGCCAAGTCCTATAGTTGTTTACGTTTCTCTTTTGTTTTATTTGTGTTTTTTCTGTGTAGTTCCCTGGCATATTGTAGCTTGTTATTATAAATTTGGTGTTTCTTGTTGTCCCTTTTATTTCATCTGCATTTATCAACAATAGCCCTTAGGACATTCTTTTGATGCCATTCTGGTGTTTTTGCTCAAATTAAAGAATGAAGCATAGTAATAAACATGTTCCAGGAGAAAAATGATGAAATTCCTTTTGGACAATATTTAATAGATGATGATTTTTCAAAGCCATTTGGAAATCATGATCTAAATTCACATAGGGTTCCAGAATGATTTAGTTACCACTTACTGTAAAATATATAGTAATGGAGCATCACATGATATCTCAGCCAGTTTTTTCTCTTTTGCAAAATATGTTAGGGACCTAAATACAAACTTTTCTGCCCCCCCCCCAAAAAGACAGCTTGCACAGAGTTTGAAGATAAAGCTGCTTACAAAATAATTTGGGTGCCATGTAATAGTGTTAACTCGGCATGCCAAGAACTTAGAATTATTCCAAAATTTTCAGGAGGCTAGACCCTGAAGCACTTGGTCCTCTGAATCCGAAATCGAGTTTGTCGAAATATAAAAAAGAAAGGAAACGGGGTAAATGTCAAGGAGACAACATCCCATATCCAGGTCAAAACGACCCAAAACAAAGCTTCCAGGGGTCACCGTACGGTCTTCAACACAGTGAGGAACCTCACACCAAATGGCAACCCCTAAATGTCCCCAAAAAGGTACCCCAAAAAAATGGATACACCACATCCAAAGACTGTTTACAATTTTGTTCACAACTTATACGTTAGAAATGTAGAATTTGCAAAATTTCAAAGTTTCAATCGGCATAAATCCAGAACCGGGTGGACCTCTTAACACCAAATCCAACTTGGTCTAAGTTTTGAAGTAAACAACTTACATCTCGCCATTTCGTGTGGTGGGATACAAAAATATAATTGCGGTGATTCTGATTTTGCCTCGACATTTGTAATTGGATAAATTTTGTATTAAGTATATCTATAACAAAATCCCACAAAAAAATCCAACAAAAACATGGAAAAAAAAATACGAAAAAAATCCAAAACAAACAAAAACAAACAAAAACAAAACAAAAGTAAGGAAAAAAATAAAAACAAAAAAAATTAATAAATTGTCAAAAGTGTATTTCAGATTATATCTTTTTCTCTTAATTTGTCTTCATGTTATTGAATCTCTTTAGTTTTGAAAGTGAAATTGTTTTCAGGCATTTTGAAAAAAAGCCTGATGATGTTTTAGGTATGTTATAAATTCACCAGCGAATTTAGTCAATTCATAAAATGTCTAAAACAGCTAGGAATTATACAAATTGCCTAAATATTTCAGTCATTCTATAAATTGCCTGAATTATGAACTTGCCTGTAACAAATACAAGCTTAAATTTTAATTCGATCAAAAAGTCTTGAAAAGATTTGAATATGTAACTAAGCGCCAATTTTACTTCTCCAATATGAGCGTGTCCTACAGCTTTGTTTTGTTTGTCGTATGTTTACTAATAATATGCACAGCTATAGAATAACTACTTCTGACGAACAAGAATGCACAATAATTTCGAGGAAAAACTTGCAAAAATACCCAAACCGCGAAAAATTTGATATTCAAATTGACGATTTTTCGGAATGCTATACGTTGAGAAGATCAAGGGGGAAACTTCAGAGATATATGAGCAATCGAGTGTATTTTCAATCAGATATAAGCTTAAGATATGTGCTATGTATACAATTTATTTACGATTTACTTGAGAGAATTTCTCATATTGATACACTATCAATTTTTGAATTTCTTCTTTTTTGTAATATTAGATTTTATTCTGACCACCTGTTTATTGTGCCCACATCTCATGATATGCCAATTTTTCTAAATTTTGACTCGATGAATACCCTATGCTTGTTCAAGTGTTGTTATTGTCTTCTGTTAGTCTTTTTGTCGGGCAACTTATGACAGCAATTGTAAGAACACTTTGCCAGTTAATTTCAAGTTTGTTGACAACACCCTGATTCATGGATGATGATTAGCATAGATGTAGCTTTACCCGATAATAATAGCGATGAATTCCGCTCAAACCGGTACCAGGGAAATCTTGAACTTACTATGAGGTAGGAACAAAGCTCATTGTTGAAGGTCTCATGATGACTTACAGATTAAAAACAACAATAAAAGCGTTTGTTACACTGGTTTGTTTTACCATGTTTTTGAAGAGACGTATTCTCGCGTGTAATTCCTCCATATCCTCCATTGCTTATTGCTTAACATTATCTTTTCCGGGCCAACGATATCTATTGTTTTTCTCGATGTTTTGTCCTATTACCAAAGAGCTTTTCAAGTGTTTTTAAATGACAAATGACTAAAAACGAGACAGAAAAAGGACAGCAACACATTACTCACATATTAAAAAAATAAATCTTATCTTTTGCCTTTTAATCTAAAGAAAATGTTGCTAAAAACAAGACGGAAAAGGGCAGTAACATATTACTCACATATTGAAGAACTATATCTTATCTTTTGCCTTTTAATCTAAAGAAAATGTTGGATTATTTTCACAAAAATAACAGAGTAGATCTTCAGCAAAACGTATTTGTTATTATTTTTACCAGACAGGGAAGAGAAAAACTCCCACGGGTTAAAATTAAGTGATAATTCTCAGTCAATACTAATTATCAGTCAATAGATGCTTTTTACGTGGGTTATAGTGGCACGTGTACAAAGTGTATAACTAACCTATTAAGATTTTTCATAAGCAGTATTTTCATAAAGGTAAACATTCATAAACACCTTTCTTTTTAGCTCACCTGACCCAAAGGGTCAGTGTGAGCTATTGCCATCACTTGGCGTCCATCGTCCGTCGTCCGTCCGTCTGTCTGTTAGCTTTTCACATTTTCATCAACTCCTCTGAAACTACTGAAGCAAATTCAACCAAACTTTACAGGAATGATGTATGGAAGGTCCTT
>MJUU01025612.1:0-28741 GCA_002080025.1 Modiolus philippinarum
GAAATATTGCTGAAGTTGGCGTAAAACATCATTCAATCAATCAATATATTGCTGAGTAGACGTTAAACAATATTCAATCAATCAATCAATTATCCGATTCTGTTTTCTTGGAACTGCTCGACCCTTTGGCATGAATGTAAAGAAGCAGTCTATTTTATAAAATTATTTATATATATATATATATATATTTCAGGTAACTAATGTATATTTCTCGTTTTTGACCAAGATTTGGCACGATTTCTACAGGTAATATCTGTGACACGCCACTAGGTCTGCCTTCTCTCGTCATATCCATCTTCTTCTCTGTATTTAGCCCGGTAGTCCCCTAGTCTAAGGCCATATAGGCCGAAACGTTGAGCAGTTTTCCCTTCCTCTCTTTCCATTTTTGTCATTTTTGTGTTTTTTAATTTGTACTTTTTAACCTTTTAATTGTGGCCATCGCACAACATATTTATATTTTTATATCTGTTTTATAATCATTCAATTGATAGTTTTGAATTTACGTTTTAAATCTGCTTCATCAGATTTCTAATTAGGTAGTCATGAGTTGTACGTTCATTGAGCAATTCTAGCGTGTCAGCTACATCAGAACAGAACAATTTAATCAATTCAAATAATTGAAAGTGAAAAAAGAAAATTATTACGGTTCAAAGACAACTTGGACAAGTTTCCCATGTCACAGGGAAATGGGTAGGGGCAGGAAATTTAGCGTTCTATACGCCTCCCAGAGTTAGCTCTTGTACGAGAAATAGAGAGGGCCTGTCTTTGTACTGCAATCGGCGTGGTGTTTCTGTACACATTTTGTCTACAATAGTTCGCGGTCAGGCTTTCCATATTATCACATGACTACCAATCATACATAGGACAATCCCCTATCCAACAGTAAGGGACATGACCGGCAGCGCAGTCGAGGGTTTCCCTGAAACCTGATAACTCACTAGATGGCCCATGCATTACACACCAGTAACATTTTTGAATAATGTGGTCTACTAAATTTTTAAATGCCAGTGGAGATCAATTATTTCATTATTTGCAATCAGTTTCACACTCTGTATCTTGCATCGAACTGGATGCTTCTTATAAGGGCACCGGTACCTGACTTGGTTTTCAGTTGCGCCCTTCTAAAGCTGCCGGACGGAACCCAAGAGTTGGGAATTCGTCGTTCATGCGTGATAGGCAGGTCATTATACGGTGAGAATGCCCTCGCGCTATTGAAGAGGAACCGTGGAGAAACGCAACGCCCCGTTCAGTACATAATACTCCCCGTAGTTCTAGTACAAGAGCAGACTGTCCCAACAGCAAAGACTTTAGAACTATTGTCAATTTTTAAGTCTGTTTTAATTCAAAATACAAATTTCCAAATTCAATTGTCGCCTTAAATGAATTCAATTAATAGACTGACTCTTTTGATACTTAATTAAATTTAATTAATTGCATTTGTAAAGTTTAATCACTACAAATAAGACAATCCAGATTTTCAATAGTGTTAAATTAAGAAATACATTTTTTCTTATATTAAATTTTGTGTAGGAAAAATGACTATACGATTATTTAATGATTTTATTTTAAAATATCTTTACATATCTTATAAAAGTACTGTTTGAAGATTGGAAGGGACAGGAGTCTGACGACAATGATTTCATTGGTCGTATAAATTTTAAAATGCACACCACTGGCATCTTGTCTTTGAAGACAAGTTTAAATGACCGTTTTTTTTTTTGTTTTTTTTTGAAAAGATTAATTTCAAATGTTAATTTGTTGTGTCTATAAGCACAATTTACTGGGCTTGAGTGCTTGAGTTCCTTATTTGTATACATGAGCATGTTTTTTTCTTGCATCAGTTGACAAATTAAATGTATAACAATTGTTATGATGGAAAGTAATGAACCATTTGCTTTCATATATCTATTGATTGTAAAATATCGAAGACTTTGATCAATGACGCTTTGGATTTTTTAGACAGACACTATATTTAAAAAATCTTCACTTGTAATTTAGATGTGCAAATAACATGCATCTTTATAGTATTTTGGATCTAACTTGAGTTTATTCACAAACTAGAGGCTCAGAGACTGAGCCTGTAAGTAGTGTATCGGGTTACCCTAGACCACCTATCCTCCCATAGAGCTAATGTTAAAATTCCTAAATTACCCCCGATTATGCAAATGAGCTAATTAACCACGCCAATTTTTCCTTATATGGTCATCCATGATCCCTACTTCCAAGCTTCAGGAACGTAGAGCACCGTGA
This sequence comes from Modiolus philippinarum, assembly GCA_002080025.1. Classification (NCBI taxonomy): domain Eukaryota; kingdom Metazoa; phylum Mollusca; class Bivalvia; order Mytilida; family Modiolidae; genus Modiolus; species Modiolus philippinarum. The sequence goes on from MJUU01025612.1 coordinate 2,251, forward strand.
GCGTAGCGAAATGGTGTGAGAGTGGTGTGACGGTTGGGGTGGGGCGACTGGGTTCAGTATTCTAACCCAAACCTCTTTCTATTGTTTTATTCTATTTTGATTCCTTCTCTCGTGTTGCTTGAATAACCATTGCGAATAGAGGTTTTATTCTTTGTGTATGTACTTTATCACTCTGATATTTTTTTGTCCAGTACTAAATTTTTTCTGTACTTGTGTTTAACTTATAACCTTAATTCAACCATTGCGTTGGTATCGATTTATTTTTTGTGATACCCTTTACCCTTTGTCTTTTGTCTCAGTTATCTCCCCTTTGTTTTGTGTACTCTGGAGTCCATGTTTTGTTTTGTCCTAACGTTACCCCAGCTTTTGCATCTGTTTATTGTTTTATTTCGTTCTGTATCATTGTTGATTTGTGGTGCATTTCCTTTTATTGTTTCCTGTATCTATATACTTTTCATTCAATTGGGCAATGAATAATACACTAATTTACATAAATACATATTTTATTTTCCCCGTCATAAAGCAGTCATGGGTCGGAGAGCCATCCACATGAAGCCTTTGCTATTTAAAATCCATACGGCTTCGTGCTATAATCGTCCATGGCCACTCTTTTGTCAAATACGATTCTATAGTCTTTATCTTGATATACGGACAGTAGTTTCATATTATCTCGTATGATCCGGAAATTATCTAGTAGTATATAGGTGGTTTTCAGACCGAAGAACTATGCCTACAGATTTGCCACACCCGACAATAATGGAACCGAAACTGCATGTAAAGTGAAGGGAATAACACTGAACTACAAAAATGCCCTCATTATTAACTTCAATACGATTAAAGATATGGTGATAAACAACAGAAACGGTGTGAAGACAGTGAGTGATAATTTCCGGATCATACGAGATAATATGAAACTACTGTCCGTATATCAAACATCAATCAATCAATCAATCAATTATACCGAAAAAAATTCGGCAACCTAAGTAAAGGACCTGCCATAAATCATTCCTGTAAAGTTTGGTTCAATTTGCTTCAGTAGCGTCAGAGGAGATAACAAATATATGCTTTTCCCATAGGGTCCCATGTTAAACTATCTTCTGGGCTTGCGGCCATGTTTTTTCACGGAACGAAAAAATTTTCGGCAAACTAAGAAAAGGACCTTATCCTAATCCACAAATTTAAAAGAAATTCGGCGGAGTTCAACAATCATAAGGCCCGGTGTGAAACCATTAATTTGGAAAATGAAGGGGGGGGGGCATGCTACTACATGCCATTAACGATTACGGGTAGGTATAAAATAGCTGTAATTATTCATGCACATCGTTTGCTTTGCTATAAGAATTCATCTTGCATCATAGCAGGTGTTGCAGCAGTACCATACTGGACAAATAAGCCTCTGAAGAATGGGGGTTATCTGCAAATGGCAAACTAATAATACAAATGACAGTCAGGCTAGAATATTGAACCTAAAGCCCAGCTGGTTCACTAAAATATTCTGTCAATTTTTATCCTATCAAACAATTGGTATAGATTTGAAGGCATCACGATTGCCTCAAGATGGAGAACAATAATAAAACAATTTTAGGTACACTATATGTTATATTTTTTGAGAACCTTCAAAGGGAATACAGTTCATATTCCTGCCTGTGTTTTATATTCTCTGAGGCGTTAGGCGGATAGAATATTTGGTAGAGACAATTGGGTTGTGGTAATCTCAATGCTATTTTAGCAGAACTGGGCTTGAACGATGTCATACCAACATTTGAACATGAAAAGATTGATTTAAAGACATGGCCTAAACGACAACCAGTTAGCAAGACTTGGCGTTAATGCAATGAATGACCGACTTAGGTTGCAGGAAAGAGTGAGATTAGAATTAAAGGAAGAAAACGACGTTGGATCGTCGACACGGAGCGAGACAAATCAGTCATCTACTTCTGGTTCAGTTGGAGGGGTAAGTGAATCGATACTCATTCAGAGAAATCTCTTGTTTGGTAAAGGAAAAAAGTTTACACAGAAAAGGTCACTGCCCAATTTTGATACAGACGAGGATTTGCATATAGACAATAAGAATAACTAGAGTCAATCAAAAAAAAGGGGAAAGGGTAACTCATCAAAAAAGAGGAAGTTTGCAAACAGAACTTGGACAGTTACTGTAGTATGTTTGCCTAATAAAAATGCTGTAAAAGTACCAACCCCTCAGAAAAAGACCTTCTTTTCAAAGCTGGGTTGCGCCGTTCTTTATTGTGTAAAGAGAGCAGAGTGACTAGAACTCGTATAGATGGCAAAATTTCCTGCCCCTACCCATTTCTCCCTTTTTCCAGTGGCAATCAAAACTCGTTGTCCCTTCCACCTATTTCAAGGTCAAATGTTCAGAGAACAATTGCAAGGTCTTTCACCAGCTTTCACCATGATTACATGTTTGATTTTCATTTTGATGTCTATTTCGGTCAAAAATGGGATATAAACAAAAGTTCTGACCTTTATTAGTCTTTTGCTCCATGGTTGCTAAGGACTTTTTCGAAAAATTAGCTTGTTGCTAAGGACATGAAAGTCACTTCCGGTTGGCAATGTAATTTATTTCGCCTTTACAACATTACAAACTTTTTGCATATGGTTGCTAAGGACTTTTATGGCAAATAACGTTGTTGTCAAGGACCTTGACCTTTGACCGTGACCCCATCTTGAACTGAACATTTGATATTCTTATAGTTTTTTGTATCTTTAAAAGTTTTTGATATATAGGCAAGAAAACCATAAAATCGGACCTCGATAAATGGTTTTGGGCCATGGATCCAAAATGAATGGTCAAATTACTTAGGACCCCAATATCAAATGTAGACCTCAATGAAACAAATATTTTCACCAATACATTCGATCAAGTATCTCTCACAGTTTACCAGGAAAAGCGATAACAAGGTTTAAGGTCATCAGTGACCTTGACCGGTGACCTTTGACTTTGTCATTTTAAGATGGCCATTTATGACTTGTGAACAATGGTGATGGTTTCAGGTCTCTACGACTTATCGTTTGGGAGTATAAAACATTAACGGAAACTCAAAATCTTTCAAAGGGCAATAACTCATACAAAGAGTTGTCAAATCCTTTCGGACCAAATGTAACGAAGTTGCGTCTCGTGGAGATAAAAATTTTCCTCATTACATGTTTTCAGCCATCTGTTACGGTTTACGAGTTAGTCCACTAACAAGGCCAAAAGTCACCAGTGACCTTGACCGGTGACCTTTGACCTTGACATTTTAAGATGACCATATATGACTTATGAACAATGGTGAAGGTTTCAGGTCTTTACGACTTATTGTTTGGGAGTATTTAGCATAAACGGAAACCCAAAATCTTTCAAAGGGCAATAACTCCTTTCGCCTATATAATGTGTATATGTTTTAAGTTGCATTATGCTGCATGCTGATGGCTTGACTTGGCCCATATCGCTCAACTTGATAGCAGCAGCCTGTAAGGTTAAACTTTAGAAAAAAGAAAACGCCAAGGACTTTAGGGTCACATGTCATGGTCTTTGATGTCGGCCACAATTTCAAAGTGGTCCGTCCAATGACTTGTATATGGAAGTACAGCAATAACTCCTAATAGTTTTCGTTTTTTTCCCAATTTGCATTGTAGATAGATCATGACATGTCTAGCCATGTAACATTTCATCAGTAAACATTCGACCTTTTATTGCTTTGGAAATAAAAGACGAAAAATATAAAAATAAATAAAGTGAACAAAGGACATTAAAAACATTGCGCACGACAGACGGACCAACGGACGAATAGTGATGGCAAAAGCTTACAGCTAAAAGAGCAAGTTCCAAATGTTGTTTAAAAAAAGTTTTGCACGGCTTGTCATATTTGATCGCTTTTAAATCTGTTTGCATACCCCAGAAAATCCTGTACCCTTTCACATATAAATTAGAAAAAAGAAGGGAAACGGGGAATGTGTCAAAGAGACAACGACAAAAAGGGGAGTAATAACAACTCAAAGCCACCATAAGATCTTCAATGATCGGTGAGAAAATCCCACACCCAACGGCAGGTCGGAGTCGGCCCCTGAATAAAGAGTAATCAAGTTCAGCGAAATAAACATCATCCTAGACTCCTATAGACATAAAGTAAACTAACTAGAAAAAAGACAAGACACGTTAAGGCTTTATAAATAATCTACTTACATCCTCCTAAGTCAGGGTTTGAAGGAACGTACGTGGACTCAAAACCCCGACTTGGGAGGATAATGTCCTTTAATTATAGTTCCACTATCTTAAATTGTTTAAATTATATCACCTATTTCATTTCAGGCAATATCCAACCCAGACACACAAAATGTTCCTTCTACAAACATTTCGGGAACTGTAAACTCTGTTTCGATAAGCTGGTCAGTACAGAAAATTTTTAATCGACATGGTACTTCTTGATAGTATTCTAAACGAAAATTATAAACATGATCACAAGTAGCAATTATTTTAGTGACTACATCAGTGTTGCACTATTAATTGTTTTCTGTCGTCAACCAAATAATTGTCTTATTAGACTGGACTCTGGTTGTCTTGAAACATTTCTTTTTCAAGAAAAGACAAGTTTATGAATAGTATATGTAAGCCATGTCCACGACCGGTATCATAACATTATCTTTGTTGAAAAGGCGTTATTATCAACGATGTGGAAGAACATTTTTCGAACTTCGGAGAAACAAATTTATCAAGCGAGAAGTCAAGTTTAGCCATTAATATCTCGCCATTTTGCGAAGTCTTGTTTCAGGTATTTTCATTTCTTTGGAAAGATTCCCGATGGTAAATAAATACTTTTAATACAAGTAGTTCGTTTGTTATGTACCCTGCTGAAAATACAACTGCGATAATCATGTGCACTTCGAACCATTAATATATTAAGTACCAATCTGATTACTCTTTAAAATTTCCGTACGCAAGTATTGTTTTCATATATGACAACATAAAGGCTACATTTCACAAAAATGTAGAAAGCAAAGTTTGCAACATCGGCAAACCATTACCGAAGCGACAAATCGTAGGGATAATCCAGACAATCATCAATCAGATAACATGACAAAAGAAGGGAAACAAAGAACACAACAAGAACAAACAAAACAAACGGGAAAACGCATGAACATTACTAAACTAAAGCACTTGTAGTTGCAAATGTATCCAAAATAACCAAGAGGTTAATAGCCCGCATGTAGTTTTATAACATTAGTGCGATACTAAATATCTGTATTTTATTCTGTACAGCAATATCATAGAAGTTGAGGACACCTTGTACAATATATCCTCTGAAAACTTAAAAACCATATTTCCAGAGGGAAAATTTGTAAAGTCAACAACAATAGAGGCAGTAGTGGCGAAAGAAATTATAACAAACTTGCAAGTATTCATCATGTTTAATAATAAAAATTGTTTGCAAAATGTATGATTCTTTTATTACAAATAACAATTTTATAATGAAAATGTGAAAACATATTCGTTTTGATGGGTAGGAAAAAATGTCAGGATATGGAATAAATGTGCACGAGACAAAATCTCAGAAAATACATTGTTTAAATAGCTATGGAACAACGGTTTTATTGTTCTTCATCTTGAAGTCATCATTAGGCCTTCAACAATGAGCCAAAACTCATACCTCATGTCAAGTTCAGGACGGCCCTTAGCACCGGTTTGAGCAGAATAAAATATACCAATTTCAAAAAGTAAAATTATAGTAGAATTTGATATATGTGGATAAATTATATTATTTTGATATTTGAAAAAGGTTCATCAATTGTATTCAATAGAATATACGATGTTAAATTTTATACACGTTGTTTACATATAATGAAATGTTTTCAAGATGTCACAGTCACAAAGAATAATTTAAGTTGTGCAAGATTACTGTCTTGCACGACTTAAAATATCCTAATTTATGACTCGTTCCTTAACCTGACTTAGGAGGACTGAAGTTTATCCTAAGACCATTTTATAACACCTTCATTAACACGAATGAATATGGAACCTCAGGGTAAAAAAATAGTCTTATTTCCTCCCCAAAAGCTCACAACAAATGCAAATCAATGAGAAAATCAAAAGTTGCTATCTAAATAAGTTATTGTACTTACATATTCACAAGTTCACGTCCAAATTTCCTGAAATGATTTTAAATTAATAGTCATGTGGAAATATGTTAGCTGTTTTTGTGTTGAACAACTTCTAATTAACAACAATCAGCTGAACAACAGTTCATAAATTCAATCAAATAAGTTGCGCCTACTATACAATCATTACATGTTTGCTACGAATAAATCGCTCATAAAACGATCGAGTGTATCCGTTATAGTTATCACTCGAGGACGCGGTGTGTCTGTAATAGTCCATTAAATGGATGAAAGCACTAGACTTTCAGAGCACTTAAATCATCTAACTGTAATTTATTTTTTATGAATATATAATTCTGTGCATGTGATTTAACTTTTATAATTATATAGGCCCAATGGGTAGGGGAGGGAAATTAACTATCCAATCTTCGGTCTTGTGCCCCCTTCTGAGGGAGTATATTTCGGCATCGGTTTTCCAATCTTTAGATCCGAGTTGCACTGACGAGGTGTAAATTCATCGGAAATGGCCTATCTGCAACAGTGAAATTCAAATGTCGTGTTGCGTGTCACTCAAATTGTAATTGTCAAATTCCTCAGTGGAAAGATGTTCTCGATAATTTTAATCCTAAGACTCTAACTCAGTTGGTCTTCGACATTAGACGCAAATAATTTATTTTTCAAGACCTGTATAAGCAGATTTACATGCTTATCCTGAGGAACATATACGATCTCCGAGTTTGTCGCTGTTTTAAGACGTTATAAATGAATTTTTTACAAGACTAGTATTTTCTTCTTTTGGAGCTTATTCCGCCTCTTAGCTGAGTTTTGGGAATTATCGATTGACAAAAAAAAAAACAAAAAAAACGTCAACTCATCATACCCTTCTTTTGGATGACACACAAAGACTTCTGAGTTTCTGTTTTGGTTTGTGTATTCTCACCAGTTATTTATTTCATTTCATAGAGTAAAGTAGACATTTAATATGGAACTTTGGATTTTTCCCCCTCCCGACTGCTCAAGCAAGATCCATCAATTGTGGGCCCAATGGGTAGGGGTCGGTAATTTCCTATCCAATCTTCGGTCTTGTACCCCCTTCTGAGGGAGTATATTTCGGCATCGGTTTTCCAATCTTTAGATCCGAGCTGCACTGACGAGATGTAAACTCATCGAAATGGGCCTATCTGCAACAGTGAAATTCAAATGCAGTGTTGCGTGTTACTCAAATTGTAATGGTCAAATTCCTCAGTGGAAAGATGTTCGTGATAATATTAATCCTATGACTCTAACCCAGTTTGTCTTCGACATTAGACGCATGTTAGTATATATTTACTCCAATATATATATATATTTATATACATATACGTCTAAAGTGATACACAACAACATCAAAATAAAATTATTATAGGGAAATTTAGGCAATAAAAAACCTAAATTGATCAAATGACGAAATTTTCACTAGACCTACTAGCTTTTTCAACGTCTCTCGATAAGTGATCGTAAAAAATTATTCACATACATCGAACGTCAAAGATATTTTACCTGGACACAATATTACAATTTTTACACACAGATATTTTTGTACCAGACTTGTAACAAAACATAACTGAATGATAAATTAAGAAAATGGGTAGGGGTGGGAAATTAGCCCCGCTAAACACTATATGTACAAACACCACTTCTTTAATAAATATATAAACAAATACTGTGAAAATGAATACTTAAATAAACGGAATGAAAAACAAATTACTACGATTTCTTGTTAATGCCATCCGGATGTAATGCACATAACTCAATGATCCAGAAGCTTTCTCTCGATTGTCTCTGTTTATCGCTCCAGCCCCGCACATGATCAATGATGGTCACTTTTGATCTTGCAAAATCATCCAAAGAATGCCCAAGTAATTTGAAATGTTGACTGACAGGCAGAAATGGTTTTTTGGTGAGGTCACTGCGGTGTCCATTCATTCTTTTGTTGAACGGTTGGACACTTTCACCACATACTGTAGACCACAGACCTGGCAGTCAATGAGGTATACGACATTAGGTGTCTTACAATTTACATTGCAGAACACTTTGTATACCTTACCTGTTTTTTGCTACTAAATGTTTGTGTTTGTTGCATTTGCTGACAACACTTGCACCTTCTGTCATCACAAGGTTTGCATTGGCCAAGTGGTGACGAGTTTTGCGGAAGGTTCGCTGGGACCAAAGTATCTTTAATGCTTTTTTGTCGTCTAAAAGCAATGATAGGAGGCTCAGGGAACATTTTCGATAGTTTTTTGCATTTTTCGATTTCTTTCCAGTGATGACGGACCAAGCTCGAAACGTTTGCCAGAGAAGGATGATACGTGATGACCAAGGGAATTCTTTTATTTACCTTCTTATCTTTGTATTGAAGGAGTTCGTCTCTGGTGACCTGGCATGCTCTATTGAACCCTTTTTGTATGACTTTGTCAGAGAACCCCCTTGATTTTAGATGGTGCCTTAAGTCCCCAAGTCTTTGTTTGGTGGTGTTATCAGATGAACAAATGCGTTTTACTCTGATGGCTTGGCTATATGGTATGCTATTAAAACAGTGTTTAGGGTGGCAACTTGATGGAGACAGATATTGATGTTTGTCTGTCGGGTTTGAATATATGTCCGTGGAAATTAATCCCCCTTTGATTGTGGTGGTAGTGTCAAGAAAGGATATTTTAGATTTTGACACTTCATGGGTAAATTTGATAGAGGGGTAAATAGAATTGGCATGAATAAAAAACTCGTCTAGTTCTTTCTCGGTATGTGTCCATTTCATATCAACATCGTCAATAAATCGGAACCAAGATAGTGGCTTTTTAGGTGTGGTTAAAAGCAGCTTTGTTCAATACTACCCATAAAAATGTTAGCATAAGATGGGGCCATCTTGGTTCCCATAGCTGTACCATTTACTTGAAGGTAGTGCTCTCCATTGAAGGTGAAATTATTATGCTTAAGAACCAATGTGAGCATTTCCACTAGACATTCAGTAGGTGGTTCTTTAACTGTTTCCCAAACTTCTTTGCATGCTGCAATGCCATCCACATGTGGAATATTGGTGTAAAGTGAAGTTACATCCATAGAGACTAATATGGTATTCTCTGGAAGATTTAGTTGTTCCATTTTTTTAAGGTAGTCAGTAGTATCTTGAATATGTGAGGGGAGATCTTCCACAAATGGTCTGAGATGGAAATCAAATGGTCTGAGATGGAAATCAACGAACTCTGATATCTTTTCTGTCGGGTGACTATTAGCTGAAACAATAGGTCTGCCGGGGTTGTTTTCTTTGTGGATTTTAGGTAGAAGGTAGAAGCGACCAGGTTTTGGATCTTCAGGAATAAGGTAATTGAGGGTAGTAGTGTCAATGTGCCCGTGTTCATGCATAGCCTCTAGGCTTTCGGTTATCTTTTTAGCAAAATCAAAAGTGGGGTCAGAATCTAGTTTTTCATAAAATCTATTGTCGGAAAGTTGTCTTTCGGCTTCCTGTAAATAATCTGTCTTGTTCAAGATGACTACTGCACTACCCTTGTCTGCTGGTTTTATAACTATATCGTTTCTTTCTTTGAGATTTTTCAGAGCTGATCGTTCCTGTTTTGACAGATTGTCAGTTTTAGGTACAAACATGTCTACAGTTTGTCTAATATCTGATTTAATAAGATCTATTACAGATTCGAGTCTGGTGTTTTTGCTCGGTTTAGGAATCCAACTGCTCTTTTTAATGAATTTAGGGATCTCGACAGCTTCATCACTATCGGAATCATCATCAGATGATTCTTCGTTCTCTTCTTTTCTAGAATCAAAATATTCCTTGATTCGTAGTCTTCTGGCAAATTGATCAAGGTCTTCTTCAAGTTCATGTACATTGGTTTTTAAAGGATTGGGGCAAAAATTCAAACCTTTGGACAGCAGTGATGTTTCGGCTGTACTCAAATTTGTGCTAGATAGATTGACAACAACGTTGGATTTAATTGACTGATGTTTTCGCCGAAAACGCCGTGACCGTGTTTTCTTTCTGTTTGTCTGAAAAGTTGTCTTGGTTGGTTTAATTCCATCTCTATTAAATTTTGTCCTCTGCTTTTTAAGTAATTTATTAGTTTCTATTTCTGTAATTTCGCCTAAACGTTGCTTAATGTTAGAGACAGCTTCAGGTTGGAGATTATTTTCACAATCGTTTAATAAGTCTTTGACTTCACGGCTTACAGTTTTCTTCTGATGGGTAATGTCATTTAGTAAATATAATTAAAATTGCTTTTAATTTCTAAAAGTTTATTGAATGTTTAGTGTATAAAGCGATTTTTTTGTTTTTGCAAACAAAAATTTCCTTGTTTAGACAAAAGGTAATTGAATTCCAAAGCAACTAAAACTATAGATCAAAGAAATGGCAAAAAGCTACAATCAAGGGAGACAAGGACACAACGAAAACAAACAGACAAAAACAAAGTGTACATACATAAACATCACAAATAAGCACTAGTAGTGTGAACTCCATGCAAAGACGGGAGATGCACAACACAATCAGCGTTTTCTTTTTTGTTCCGTCGAATTCTTCGTCAATTATTTTGAACAAAACTTGCCGTATTGGTCATTTGGTAGCCCTATAATAAAAGAATTCTTAGGTTTGTAATTCTCATTGGATTTTTTGTTTCACGTTTTATTTATTTGGTTTCAGATCAAGTTTGACAGGAAATAACAAAAAGAAGAAAAATCCGAAGAAAGGATATAAACTGCAAACACTTATTACTTGAAGAGCTTTTGCAAACCCCCCATTGTCCCCATCATAAGGCTTCATAGTTTTTCGGAAAGCTATCCAAAGTGTTTTGCCAATTTGATTGCTGTTCTGTCTTTTGGTTTATTTAAAGTCGTAGTTGAATAAGCATTTGGTTTGGCAAAAAATATATATATATCTTTACAATTAAGGTACGCACAGCAAAATTTGCAACAGCTAAAAAGCCGTGGCTTTATTTAGGACGAGTTGGATAATGTGCATGTGTAGGGTTTTGGCTTCATGCGATGTCATAGTTACAGATCTAATCAAATTAAGAATAAGTTTTTCATAATACTAAAATGTTAAATTTTCTTAATTTCATTGAAACGCATATGGGGTGATAATCAGTTGGCCTGACATGGGGTAATAAGCACTGAAAAGACTTTGATTTATGAGGGGCGGAAGGACCTTTTACGGAACTCCGGGATTAGACATTTTAACCGGGAATTCGGGATTAACTCTTAAGGAGAACCAGTATTTGCATTTTCCTTTTTTCGGCATTTAGCCATTTTATTTCTCGGGAATTCGAGATTTGATAATTATTATTTAGGGAATCCGAGATGAGACCCCCTCCTTCCCACTCATCTATTCCTGTGTTAGAAATTCGAATAAACACATTTGTTTGATCGTTGCTATTTGTCATCATATTGGTGACCAATCGGCAAAAATCTAGGGACTATGCAAGGGTTAGCTTTAGCCATCACTTGGCGTTCGTCATCCGTCCGTAAAGTAAGTAAATTTTATTTCAAGTCGCCATGATTCATACAATATAGCAAGTAAAATACGAACTCTAAAGAGCTCTAGAACAGGCTAGAATGATAAATAAAACTAGTACGTCAATTGTTCGAAGAACAATTGATAGGTCTTTCCCGGAAGTTGCATCATAATGTTTTCATTATTGATTTGTTGATATGACCAAGATTCTAAGCTTGAAAATTCATTTATTGATTCATAAACGTGGTATAATAAAATTTTGACTGTGACCTTTGACCTTGACGAAATTTTGAAGGTTACAATGTCCCGAACATTTGTGTATTGAAAATATTGTTGTATCTTCAATAGTATTTGAGATAAAAGCAAAAACCCAAATTCGGACATAAAAAAATCAGTTTTTGGTCCATAGGCCCAAAACAGTTGGTCCAATCATTTTGGACCTATGTAACAAATGTAGATCTCAACAAGACACACATTTTTTTCATTACATTGAATCAGCTATCTGTTCTGGTTTTCGAGTTAATCCAATAACAAGGTCTGGGGTCAAAGTTCAAATGACTAAATACCGAAGTAACTGTGAATTTAAATTCTGTATATGCACATTTCGACAACTTATGTCTCTTCAGTGCAGATAAAATGTGACCAATGCCCTTTGACTTTAGGATTTTTAGATATAAGACATATCACCTAAGATTAATGGAAAAGGTTCCAGGCTTCTATCTCTTACCGTTTTCGAGAAAAACGTACTCAAAGATATAACAAAATTTTGCGGGGGCATGTCATGAACGGTCCACCGTAGAGTTTCGGTCTAAATGTAACAAAAGTCCGTCTTGACCTAACAAACATTTTTGCCATTACATTTCTTCAGCTATCTCTTATGGTTTCTGAGTTTATCCCATAACAAGGTTTTTCGTACTTTTGGCGGAAATTCGTGAACGAAAATAGATTTTCGACTGTTCCCCATTTCTTATCAACTAGACATGGTCCTGACTATTGTGCAAAAATATCAAAAGGATATGTCCACCCAATTTTCTGAAAATGAGGCAGAAAATAAGAAGAAGAAGAATAATCAAACGAAATACAGAAAGGTCTTTCCCTTGGAAAGGGGAAAGACCTTAATTATAAACAAACATGCAAAATAATAAATTATGACGATCAGAAACAAATTAAAACTAGAGGCTCACATGAGCCTGTATCGCTCACCTGGTGACTGGTTTTATTCATTGTCACCAATAGACCACCCATTCGTACTATAAATCAGTTCAGCAGATGTTACATTTTCATTCTTAGATGAGGTACAAACTAAAAATCACAAACTTTGGAAGGGATCACCAAAAGACAATTGTAACCAAGTTTGGTTCCAAATGGCTCAGTAGGTTCAGAGGAGAGACATTTGAATGCATTTCCCCTAGAGTCCCTATTTTAAACTATGTTCCACGCTGGCGGCCATCTGAACGTAAAAATCACATACTTTAAAGGGTACCACCCAAGGACTTTTGTGACCAAGTTTGGTTCAAGTTGGCTTGGTAGTTTCAGAGGAGATCTTTGGATGCATTTTCCGTAGGGTCTCTATGTTAAACTATGTTCCCTGCTGGCGGCCATCTTGAATGAGGTATAAACATAAAAATCACAAACTTTGAAGGAAAACATCTAAAGACCATTGTAACCAAGTTTGGTTCCAATTGGCTCAGTGGGTTCAGAGGAGAAGACATTTGAATGCATTTCCCATAGGGTCCCTATGGTAAACTGCTCCACGCTGGTACCCATCTTGGATGAGATACAAACGTAAAAATCACAAACTTTAAAGGCGACCACCCAAGGACTACTGTGACAAAATTTGGTCCCCATTGGCTCAGTGGTTTCAGAGGAGAAGATCTTTGAATGCATTTCCTATAGGGTCCTATGTTAAACTATCTTCTCCCCGCTGGCGGCCATCTTGGATGAGATGCGAACCGGCTGGACATATGTAGAAATTGTAGTTCTGGAAAACCTCAACACTTTTGCAATTCACATTTAACCATTATCTCAAACAGTTTTTGAAATAAAAGTAAAAACGTTAAAAATTTGTGAAACTTCAAAGAAAAAGCGGCAATATCTCCTATGTGGGTTGTCAGATTTTCTTCAAAACTGCAGGACATGTAGACCTTACTATGCTGACCGTATTTGTTATACAAACTTCACTTTTATCTTCTACCATTTTCAATATATAAGACTAAAAGTAACGAAAAACTGAAAATTTTACGGAAAAGGGGCAATAACTCCAAAACGTGTAAACGGATATTCTCCAAAATTGCAGGGCTGATAGATCTCACTATGCTGATCATTTTTACCCTGTCAAAATTTTTATATCCATAATGGTTTTAGAGTAATTTGCAAAAAAACGACAATTTACCCCTTTGTTCTATTTTTAGTAACAGCGGCCATGTTGTTTGGTCTACGGACATAAAAATCACAAATTTAAAAGAGCATACTCTGGTGATGATTCCGGCCAAGTTTGGTTAGTATTGGCTCAGTAGTTTCAGAGGAGAAGATCTTTGAATAAAAGTTAACGGACGACGGACGCCGAGTGAAAGTCCTTGCAATTGTTCCGTGAACAATTGTGCAATTCTCGTTATTATTATTATTCTTGTTTTTCCTCTGCCGTCAATGTTGGCAAAGTGATTGGACGAATGTGAAACTGAAATTAGTTTGAAAACCAAAAACAAATGGTTACAAGTATAGATTTCTTCTCTATGAAAAGGTACAAGTTATGCTGCGGACAGCCTTATACAGTATGTGATTCCAGAGTGTTTCAATTTTCGAAGCTACCTTTTTTAACTGAACTGCTTTAAGTAGCAGACTGCATTAAATTTATTTTCATTTCATTGAATAAACAATGAAAAAGAAAGACATGTGCATTTTTTTTTCATGTTAAATCTTGATTTCGTTCATAGTAAAACATTCTGCATGTGAATAAAAAAGTTTTCATATACAAAATAAAAATAAACGAGTAGCAAAATGTTGCAAAGAAATTTCGTAAAAATAAGCATGTCCTTTACTAGCGACAACAGCTACCTATGTTATGTCACTGTAGGTAATTAAACAAAGGTCTGTATCGTGTCTTGTTGATTGTCCTAATTAACAATATTACCTGTAACACCCATCAGTATGAAGTTACCTGTGGCCATTGGTAACAACTATCTCGTGTTATGTGTAACAAAATACCGAAGTATATGTGATGTCAACAGAAAGAAAATTTTCGTTTCAACAACAGAAACTAACAGTATAGCTAAACCACAGCTAAAGTAATAAAATTGTATGGCCAATATTTATAGATTTTTTTCAATTAAAAAAAACAAAACACAAGAGAAATGTGTAAAATATTTTTACATAATTATTTATTAACAGCGAAGTGGTAATAAAGAGGCAGAAAAATAAAACACTATTAATATCCTCCTTTTTTGCCGCAGTTTTGAACCGGAAGTGAGAGGGGAGATAAATTATGTAAAAGTGGAAATGGGTCAATTCGAAACCACGCGACCATTACATCGTCTCCTCGCACTGGAGGATTACTTCCTTATTCTTTCGAAATATTGGATGTTTCATAATGATATTGAACAATCTCATCTGTTCCTGTTTGTTTATCAACACCTAAAATTTTACATGTTTGACCTGGTAACTGTTGACTCAAAAATTGATCTTGCAAGCTACAATAAATACTACATCGCTGGTCGAATACAGAAGCAAAAACAGAGAAAGTGGATATTCTACAATCAGAATTAATAATAAAGAAAAGCGGTAATTTACATTTAACACGTACAAATTGACGGAACATTCATGACAAGACAAATCAAATGAACAAAACTGAGCAAAAACTAGACAGGCTTTAAGGTAAAGCAGCGTGAACCCCTAAATAACTATAAACGTATCTACACTCATCACAAAGACAACTATAAGAATAGATAGAAAATAGAATGATATGTTTGGTGGCTGATTGGTAAATGTAATTTTCTTACCTATGACAAAACCAATTAAAATCAAGGGCAGTATTCCTTCTTCAACCCTCAAACATTTGAAACACTTCTATGAATGTATATAGCATTTGGACAAATAAAAAGGACAAATCGGTACTAAAATCAACATCAGTGAAGACAAAAGTAAAAGATTACAGTAAGATATGCCAGACAACACACACACAAAAAAGCACTTACAGTATTAACAACAACAGAAAATCGGGAGTATCAGGTATTCCGGAAGGCTATAGACCCCTTTCTCAGTCCACATAACATTATTTTCTGTTTAATAATCATGTAATATAGAAAACTGCAGTACTAAGTCCGGCTATCCCGAGTTCCTATCGTTATCTATGTCTTTCGTCATTTTATTGTTTTTCTTGTGCGCTTCCCTGGTTGATTGTGACATGTGATTGTAATGTTCGGCCTTTGAACGTGTTGCCTGTTATCTTTCCTTCATTAGAAACTTGTGTTCATTGTAAAGGATATTAAATAAGCTTTAGTTTGGTACCAAATTTGAGTACATATTACTTATCGTTTAAGAATTATGAAGCTTAAAAGATGAAACTTAGGTTAACACGAAAATACAAGAATTTTTCATGGTGTACTGTAAAAGTGGCCCTACACTGTCTATGCGTGCAGGTTATGTTCGTGTAAACATGTTTCATTTTGAAGAGGGGACATAGAAGGACTGAAAAAAAATCGGTCTGGTTCGGAAAGGGGGAGGCACGGAAAGTGTTTCCAGCCCACGGACTAAAAGCATTTTTCAATGTATTGTCATTTTCTTATCTTGTTTCACATATTTCCATCTTTAGACAACATATGAATAACAAAACTCCAAAATTGCTTACTTTCGAGATTCTCATCTGTTAAAACAATAATATGTTAAATAAATTCCATCCAATAAAAAAAAAAGAAAAAAACTACCGGTATATATTAAGGGAGTTCGAGCTTCAGATTTTCAGAAACATTCGATATCATCGGGTTTTATCCATTCAAACTATGTTAAATATTTTTGCACATGGATAATATTTTCTTGGTCATAGGTCACTTTATAATGCAAAAAATGGTGAATGTACAAAATTTTTATCAACTTCCAATTATATTTTTATATATTTTAAGACATATAAGCAGCTGCTGGAAAAGGAAGGAAACCTCTAGATGGAGTTATTTCCCGACAAAATTTTACATCCTATATCTCAAAAATTTCTACATGGATTTTCAAAAAATTTTGCTTAGGTTCCAATAGCAAGGCTTTACAAAACAAAAGGTCAGAATTTCCATTCTAATTACAAAATTTCTGAGACTCGTGCTCCCTTTATTCATTTAAGCCTTTGAAAAAAAGATTTCCTTTGTTTGGGTTCTAGTGCTGCTGATGAGGAATTAATTTCCGAAATGGCCATACAGCTCATTAAAATCATTGCAGTTGGAGTTGACATATGTGTTATGGTCTCATGTTCATTTACTCCATATCCTTTCATAAAATATGCCAAGAACTTGAGATTTATGATTATTAAAATTTTCTCTCATGCATGTTGAAAACTATGATAATGAAAAAAAAATCCCCCATCTCAACACAGAAGAAGGCTTCCATCAAATCATTGCATCAACAATCAGTTTCAATGCACTAAAACAATCTTGCTTATCAACAGATCATACAACTTCATCAAAATAGAGATCAAAATACGAAATTATTCCACATACATTGTTGTGAATTTGTTTACGACTGGTAGTAATCTATTTCAAACTGTAAAAAAAGATATATATAAAAAATATATTAAATATAACCATACAAAAGTATAAAACATTTGGAAATATAGGTACAAAAATACAAAATATTTAAAAAGTAAAAGATCAAAAAAAGTAAGTCTATTACATGTTTACGTAAGGTAAATAACATCAAGCGATCTTCAGATATGTTTGTAAAAAACAAGTATTGATTGTGATTATGAAGTGCTGGTGCCAAACAAAATGCAAGCAACACAAACAAGAATATTACAACATAGTCAATGTTTTAGTAGTCAGTAGAATAATCTATACCTGAAAAAATACATAAAAAATACATATTGCAAATATTTAAACAGTACACAACTTTTTAAAAATGCATGTACAAAAACTAATAGATCGAAACAAACACAAAGTTAGTCTATTACATGTATTAGGTGAACAACATCAAACAATCTTCCGATATGTTTATGAAAAATGTTTTTGAAAAGTGATATAACAACCTAGTCAACATTTTTTCCAGTCTTCTTACCACGGCCTTTTCCCGTCTTTTTCTGTTTTTGGCTCATTGTTTCCAAAAAGATTAACTTTTGATTTTCTTTTTCCATATGAGATCACAGGCTCATAGTGGATCATAGTGGATAAGAATCAGCTGTAGTTATATTAACATTCTCATTTGCAAGATCCTCAGCTTGCTTTAACATGTTTTTAATGCATTCTGGCATCTTTGTTGGAGAAGGGTCAGGCGACTCTAAAACAGATTTTACTCTTTTCCCTGACATAACAACTTTTTGCATCACCCTGCAAATATCAAAAATTTGTTTAACATCTCTGGTATTTTGTTTGGGAACTTTCTCCAATAAAACCTGAGTATTCATAAATCTCTCTTGCACTTCTTCATCAATCCCCCATATACCATTTTCTTGTGGTATTTTGAGCGCAACACAAAAAAAACTTTCATTCAAGTAGATCAATTCTTTATATCATGCCATCCCTTGGCGGGACATCGTAGTCTTCGGAAGTCCTTATTGAAAGTCTGTTGATTTCATTTGCGTTGATTATAATTTTATTAGAAAGGAACATAAACCTTAAGAATGGATATATAAAATAAGTAAAATTTCTTTTAGTTTTTTTATAGACTGCTGATTTCATTTCAAACCCAAGTTTTTTTGTTTCTATTTACAAGAAAAAATGAGTTAGAGTAAGAGCAGGGGCTAGATCAAGAACTGCCAAAATTTAGGACTGTTCTTCAATATACATGTATTAAAGCTCTTTTATTAAATTAGGAATTAAAGTATGCCTTTTCAATGTCGAAAAAGATAGATACAGCATGTTCTTTCTTTAAAAATGCATTTCTAATGAATGTTTCAGATCAAACTAGATGGCCTTATGTGGTCCGACCTTGTCGAAATCCATTTTGGATGTTCCACAAAAGACCGTTCTATTCGAGGTATGTTTATCATCCATTCAATTGTCTTACAGACACACTGACATGAAGCCTTTAATCGTTAAATACATTTTGAAGTTATGGCAGGCAAAATGGGATCTGCAAATAAATAATAGAGTGCATGGAATATAGCCAGACGTCGGAAAACAAGTTGGTTCCTGCGGTAAAAATAGGGAACAGGTAGTGTTGACCCGATGTCGTATTGGACACACAAGAACATCGACCTGAATATATTCCATGCAAATAACTAAATACCGAAGTCACTGTGAATTTACTTTCTGCATAAGCGCATTTTGACAACCCATGTCTCCTCAGTGCAGATAAAATCTAAATCTTTGGAAGACAATAAACTCAAAAATGTTTAAAAACTGACAGAGAACAAATAACCAATATAATCTAAATGTAAAGCCAAAATCAGCTAAGGACAGAGCTTTGCATGAGGGAGATACTCCTTAGTTTTCAATAAAATTTACAAAAATTTAGATATTTTAAGTTTCCAAAAATAATCGGCTTTCAGGTCAGCACCGAAGTAATTGTCCTTATACAATCCTACTTGTTTTAATTGAATGTGTAGATGTTGCCGATATTAGGCGTGCTGATTGCCTTGAAGACCTATTTACAAATGTCGCTGGCGACAAAATCGTTCAATTTTTAAAAGCAATCAATATATTTAGTAAGATTTGAATGTATTTATCTTATTGTAACAGTTAAACTGACACTTCTACTTTAATGTTTTTTTTCTCTTGTCTTGAAAGAGATTGTACATTCCGCACAAAAAAGGGTTCAATTTATATTTATCCATTCAACAAGGAGAAGCCATTTGGCCAACAACGATTACATCTAGATTGTGACAGTGATGATATAGACGCAGTCAACACTCTGTCAGTGGTACAAAAGGACAATCATTTCTTATGGAACCATGTAAAAGGAACAAGAATGAATATATGTACGGTGTTTTGTTAGGGATCACAAAACTACTTATTAATTTGTGGGTTTCCTCTTCATACAGTAAGGAAGATTTCTTTATCCATCCATTTTGTGACACTATTGATAGTCGGTTAATGAAAATAAAACCACCACCATTTTTATAACCAGATTTCCAAGGGCAATAAGTTCTCACTTTAAAAATTGGAGAGCTTCCGAATTACGATCATGGCTTCTATTTTATTCCTTGCCAATTGCCGATTAGCACCGTTTTTATACGACCGCAAAAATTGTGCGGTCGTATTATGATATGGCGCAGCCGTCGGCGTCTGTGGTTAGCATAACTTTGTTTCTAGTGGACGGATCATCTTCAAATTTCAGTATGTGGTTTCTTGGCATAATGGCAATCCCGGGTTTTAATTTCGGGTTTGTGGCCCCACCCATTTAAGAAAAAGGGGCAAAAAGGGGTTAAATTAGGTGTTTTCAAATATTTGACTGTAGAATCTTTATTATTTATCGGATTGTGAAGGGGTTTCTTTCAGTAAACTCCTTAGAAAATTTCCAATCTAGAGTATGCCAGCGGATTTCACGTGACATGTACCGTTCACGAGATAAATGGGGCCCAAAAGGGGCGAATTTCAAAAATTTAATTTTTTTATTTTTAATCCGATTTTGATGCAATTTTCTCCAAAGGATTCCTTATGAAAAATTAAGATAGCGTTCTACTATTATTTTTGTTAACTTGTTTCCTTACCCAGTTATGAGGGGCCAAAGGGGGCCAAAATCATAAATTTACAGGTAACCTAAAATTTTTATTTTTCATCGGATTTCGGTGGGATTTTTGTCTTTGGATTCCTCTTGATGTAAGCTTTCAGTAGTATGTCAACGGATTTTGCGTAGCTCTTACCGATTCCGAGCTATGAGGGGCCGAAGGGGCCAAAATCATAACTTCAGATAACCTAAAATTTTTATTTTTCATCGGATTTCGATGGGATTTTTTTCTTTGGATTCCTCTTGATGTAAGCTTTCAGTAGTATGTCAACGGATTTTGCGTAGCTCTTACCGTTTCCGTGCTATAAGGGTTCACAGGGGCCAAAACTGCAAATTTGCAGATTATCTAAAATTTTTATTTTTCATTGCATTTTGATGGTTTTTTTCTTTGGATTCCTCTTGATATAAGCTTTCAGCAGTATGTCAATGGATTGGGCGTAGCTCTTACCGTTTCTGAGCTATTAAGGGTCAAAGAGGAATCATAAGGGCTAATTTTTATTTTCCCTAGTTTTTGTCCAGCTAATTACTGGGTCAATCTCCTTATTGCGTCCTTCTTATTATTGTGTCAAGCTCTTTCGTTTGTCCATACTCGCTTTAAATTACACTTTTTCAAATTTCAGTGGAAGACATGCTGCGGTCGTATCATGCTGCGCTCGGCGTAGCCCTTTATTATTTAAATTTATATCGATCGTTGATTCGATCAAAATTATATTATGGATGTTTTATTTACGGTTCCGCCCGTAAATCATACATTAAATCACCATCAAAGTTGGCATCTTTCATTAGCTGCGTTCATAAATTCTCCCGTGGGGAGTCTGTATGTTGCAGCCAATGAACTTTCCTTGGAAGGCCGACGTGTTAACTTTGTTTACAATGTTGGTCCGATCAATATCTTCAAACAGTTCAGATTTCAATTCTTCTCTACATAAATTTTCATAGAGTGACCAATCAGTTTTATCAAATTTAAAGCGCTGTGGCTTTTCTCCAGTAGTAGAATAAAGATTTTGAAGAATGATGGGAAAGTGATCACTACTACATAAGTCGTCGTGTACTTTCCAGGAGAAGTCACCAGTAGAGATGGATCAGTTATAGTTAGGTCTTTAGCTGAGTACGCCCCATTTCCAGGTTTGAACCGTCATTAAAGATACCCAAACCTTCCTGCGACATTATGTCTTCAAACTTTTAACCTCTGTCATTCAAAGCAGAACTGCCCCACAATGGATTGTGTGCATTGAAATCACCCATTATTATATATGAGGAGGGCAGTTGGGCTATCAAGTTTTTAAGTTTACTAAGACTGGGTTAGAAAATAATAAGATCGTTTTATCTAAAGAAATTCTCACTGCAACCGCCTGAAGATCGGTATTAGATCAACAGTATTGTGGACAATATTGTTGACGAGAATGGTTGAGTCGCCAGCAGCTCTGTAGTGCGCCCTGACAATATTATGGCTTTGACATTTAACACAATCTGGGCACACAGAAGCTATTGTAAGTCGTCATATAAGCGAGAGGTTGATTCATCAATAAACCTGGTTTAACCCACCATTTTATTTATAAAATGCCCGTTCCAAGTTGGGAATATGACGGCTTGCCAAAAATGTTCTGTGTCGGATTGTGTTCCACTGATTCAGTCGAATGTTATACGGATTTTCCTTACTGGTCTCTTCCTTTGATCGATTCGGACTTTTGTTGTCACTTTTATCTCGTTCATTCTCAGGTACATAAGTGCTGAAGAGGGAGTGTTTCTTTACATTCAACGAACTGGTGCTATAAAGCAACTTAAACTTTCAGTGAGGTATTAGTGTTTGTGCATTATTTAAGGTCTCTGGGTGACTTCGGGTTGAAGAAAAACAATGAAAGTATTGCTCTATTTGCCTCAGTTGTAGGATTTTGTCCAATGTATGTCTGATTTGTATTAGAAATGTCCCAACAGCAAAGACTTAAGAACTATTGTCAATTTTTAAGTCTGTTTTAATTCAAAATACAAATGTTGTCTTAAATGAATTCAATTAATATTTTCACAGAAAAAGTCCAAAGACTGACTTTTTTGATACTTTATTAAATTTAACTTATTGCATTTGTAAAGTTTAATCACTACAAATAAGACAATCCAGATTTTCAATAGTGTTAATTTAAGAAATACATTTTTTCTTATATTTACAGATAAGACAATCCAGATTTACAATAGTGTTAATTTAAGAAATACATTTTTTCTTATATTAAATTTTGTGTAGGAAATATGACTATATGATTATTTAATTATTTCATTTTAAATTATTTAATTATTTTACTTTAATATATCTTTACAGATCTTATAGAAGTACTGTTCGAAGATTGGAAGGGACGGGTTTCTGACGACAATGATGTCATTGGTCGTATAAATTTTAAAATGCATACCACTGACATCTTGTCTTTGAAGACAAGTTTAAATGACCAGGAACTCTGAATTCATTTTTATTCGTGGGGTACCAATTTTCGTGGGTGTCCCCAAACCACGAATTCAAATACCCAACGAAATGTGATTTTCTTGTGCAAGTTTCAAACACAAATGAATGAACATAATGAAGGACCTGATCAACGAAGGCCATAAACCTTGCACTTGTACCTGAGCCCCAAACTAACTGATATATCCAACAATAAGTAAATATGCATTCTCATGAACCTTTAATAGCAGAAAAATAAGTTAAAATGCTTTATTTCCAAGTGTTTCCCAGTTAACAAATTAGCGGTAACTGGCTTCTTGTTTTGTTTATCAATTACGCTAAAGTGTTGATTTACGGTTAAGGAGTTTGGGCAAGAACCATCTGGATTCAGTTTTTATATCATATTATTAATAAAACTTTTAAAGTTTTAATTATGTTCTGCTGAAAAAGACATGTTTATTTTGCAATTAATACAGGTGTCTATTCATAAATAATGAATGGAGTTCGGTTATTTCAGATGGTTACCAAATTACAAAATATCTGCACATTACTATGAATTGTTAATTACAGGTACAGTTCTGAATTTTGGTGTTTTGACATCAATACTGAAGCCATCATTTAATAATCTTTAATTTATAAATTTTAGTTTTTTTTCTTGGAACAAGTGGCAATCCACGAATTTACGTACATCACGAAATGTCTTTTTTCTCTACCCACGAAATAAATTGAATTCACATTTTTAAAAAGAATTCACATTTTGGAAAAGATAAATTTCAAATGTTAATTTCTTGTGTCTATAAGAACAATTTACTGGGATTGAGTGCTTGAGCTCCTTATTAGTATACATGAGTTAGTGTTTTTTTCTTGCATCAGTTGACAAATTAAATGTACAACAATTGTTATGATGGAAAGTAATGAACCATTTGCTTTCATATATCTATTGATTGTAAAATATCGAAGACTTTGATAAATGATGCTTTGGATATTTCTAGAAAGACACTTTATTTTAAAAATCTTCACTTGTAATTTAGATGTGCAAATAACATCCATCTTTATAGTATTTTGGATATAACTTGAGTTTATTTACAAAAAAGGAAGAAAAGACATTACAATTAAATTTCTGTGAATCATTTTCAACCACCTACAAATACACCCTTATAATATTGTATAAAAAAATCAATTGATTTGTATAAGCCTTGGAAACAGATAGAAATTTGTTTTTTCAGCCTTTCCCCACTGTTTCCAACAATGCAATTGGCTGGAGGTTATACATTAATTATTCAAAATACATACACTTTACATGCAGCCAAAGATGTGTCCTGTGAAATTGTGGTCGAATATGTTATATTTGCACATAAAAGACATCACTTCAGCATTTTATTCTGTCATCCGACTTCGTTTGCGACAATTTTTTAGGCCAGACATTTTTTCACAGTGAACACTTAAAATTGATACATATACACACGCATATTGTTTTGCCCAAAATTTCAATTTTAAGTATTTTTATACCCTGCCCACGATAGTAAACATAGGGGGGCATAGAGTATTCAGGTCTGATCGTCTGTCTGTAGGGATGCCCACTGTCAGGGAACATAGCCACATAATGAACAGTGCTTTTTCAAGCTGTCTGCTTTATCATATGTATTTATATTTTCGATCATTACCTGTTATTTCTATACCTTCAATAAATAACAGGATCAAATTAAATTGGCAAGACTGGAATATAAGCACATGTACATATATAACTTTGCAAATAAGTAGCAATATTAAATTTTGCATATTAAATTTTTGCACGAGAGACACTGCAAACTTTATTGCACCCCCGCTCAGATGCTACTACGGTAGTTAAAAGAGTTCCATGCATTTTTTAATACAGCTATGAGGACTTATTAAAATATTTTTGTTCGTTGTAGCACTCTAAGCAGCTGGACAGTTTTGTTTTGTCAGATTGCCTGTTAGGTAGAAAAAGAATTACATGGTTTCCTGAAAAGGTAATTGTAGTTTATTTTAGTGTTATGCAATATATACATGAAGGAAAATATTCAATCTTTTTACAATCGAACATTTGCCAGTTTTGCAATCAACAGAATGAATTAGCAAACAGACGTAACCCCAAAGGAGTTAACTTTAATAAAAAAAAAATCCAAGGGGACAGAATGATTCCCTGCCTGTGAAAAGCAAACAAGAAATAAAGCTTTTTTTAAATGAAAGTTATTGAAGTGTAACCTTTAGCAGACGTTTAGTTAGCAACATAATTTAAAACCAAATCTTAAATAAGAGCTGACCATGCTTTAAAGTGCTACTTGTGACAAGTAAATACATAAACTGCACTAACTTGAACTGTCTTCTCAGTGACTAAGAAAGTATAAAAAAATTAGAAAATATGCTAACTTACTGCAGAATATCATTAATATTGTGTAGGTAATTACTTTGTCAAGACGGGCTAAGCACGAAGACAGTACGTTCAAACTTTGGACTTGACAATAGCATTAAAGTCACATTTGAGAGGACAAAAACGCACGTTTATCGCATAGACAGAGCATTCCCCTATCTACCAACTGGGGACGCGCCCGGCAGCTCTGTAGCCGGAGCCCCTGAAAACCGATCCAGGTGCAGGGCCTCTTGTTAGGAAGACTCGGATTGATTGATTGATTGATGTTTTACGCCAACTTCAGCAATATTTCAGCTATATTTTGGCGA
Organism: Modiolus philippinarum; assembly: GCA_002080025.1. Lineage (NCBI taxonomy): Eukaryota > Metazoa > Mollusca > Bivalvia > Mytilida > Modiolidae > Modiolus > Modiolus philippinarum. Next base: position 27,822 of record MJUU01025612.1, read on the forward strand.
GAACTGTTAAGTAAGTTGAACAATTATGATAAATATATAAAATATCAATATAAAACCATTAAAGCTTTATACAAGTGAAACAAGAGTATAAAATATAAAAAAAAAAACATTATAGGAGAAATGACAGTGTAAATGTTACAATATTACAACTATAAATTAAATCCATTTAAATCTTACTTAATAAATTGATTGCTTTTAAAAATTTAACGATTTTTTCGCCAGCGACATTTGTAAATAGGTCTTTAAGACAATCAGCTGAATAAAAATCACGCCTGATATCGGCAACATCTACACATTCAATTAAAACATGTTGAATTGTATAAGGACAATTGCATGGAATACATTCAGGTCGATCATCACTGTTGAGAATAAAACTATGTGTTGTTCTAGTATGTCCAATACGACATTGGGTCAACACTACCTGTTCTCTACGGTTTTTACCGCAAGAACCGACTTGTTTACCGACGTCTGACTGTATTCCATGCAGTTTATTATTTATTTGCAGATCCCATTTGGCCTGCCATAGCTTTAAAATGATTGATTGATTGATTGATGTTTTACGCCAACTTCAGCAATATTTCAGCTATATTGTGGCGAGAACAGTTAAATATATTGAACAATTTTAATAAATAAATATATAAAATATAAATATAAAACCATTACAGCTTTATACAAGTAAAACCGGTGTGTAAAATATAAAATTGTAAGTTTAATTGTTATAATCTTAGAACTTTAAGATAAATCCATTTAAATCTTATGAAATAAATTGATTGTTTTTAAAAATTGAACGATTTTGTCGCCAGCGACATTTGTAAATAGGTCTTTAAGACAATCAGCTGAATAAAAACCACGCCTGATATCGGCAACATCTACACATTCAATTAAAACATGTTGAATTGTATAAGGACAATTGCATGGAA
>MJUU01025613.1:0-14254 GCA_002080025.1 Modiolus philippinarum
GTAACACTCAAGACTGACATGTAAGCTAAAGTATTCATTGTTCCTATAAGTCTTATGATAATTCTTATACATACTCCACTAGTACCTTGTCATTTCTTTAAAAGGCAGGAATTATTTCTGTTGTGATTTAATAGTTATTTGTTATATATAGACTAATTTTGATAAATGTGCATAAATAATTTAACAGATTAGGAAGAAAAATTTGTAAAAGAAGCATACTCATTTCACTTTACACAAAAAGAATATTATGGTCAGAAAACCCTCAGAAGGTGCCACAAAATTCCACAAGTTTTTAAATTGGTGTAATCAATTGCCAATATTGTCATCCAGTAAGAGAAACTGTGCAACAGATTATTCTGAATTCAGGGGGAATGATTTGTACTTGTACTTATCACATCGGAGAACTTCAAGAGTGCCTTTGTATGAATATTCTCTAATGATATGTGAATTTTAAACTTTCACATTCAACATATTTTTAGTTCGCCTAAAAGAAGTTGAGGAGGACTATTGGAGTACCCCGGTGTCCGCGTCTACGTCCACGTCCACTTCCACATTTAGGTATATATCTTGGTAACTATGAAGGGTAGGATCATCAAACTTTGTATACAGATGCATCTTGGGCTATCTCACAGCCTCCAAGAAAATTAGGTCTCTTTGACATATATTTTCCGCTTGAACGACTTATATTCAAGTTTACGTCCGAGTTCAGATCTCAGTCACTATGCATGGTAGGATCATGTAACCTTGCATATGCATGCATCTCTGATGGTAGGTCAGCATCCAGGCAAAATTAGGTCACTTTAACCTATATTTTCTGCGTGAATGACTTACATTCAAGTTTACGTCCAAGTTCAGATCTCAGTCACTATGCATGGTAGGATCATGTAACCTTGCATATGCATGCATCTCTAATGGCAGGTCAGCATCCAGGCAAAATTAGGTCACTTTGACCTATATTTTTAACTTGAATGACTTTCATTCAAGTTTACGTCTGAGTTCAGATCTCTGTCACTATGCATGGTAGGATCATGTAACCTTGCATATGCATGCATCCAGGGATGGCTCTGGCTTCTGAATATCTGTCGCCAGAAAAATCGCCAACTTGTATTTTTTGTCGCCAATTGCAAAAATTTGACGCCAATTAGGAAACACCCTTTTGATTTTCTAGGATGAACCATCAACTTTTGTGCAGTCTTTTTTCAAAACTAAATGAATAGTTCCATTTTTATTCTTTGCTTTGGTGGTACAAATTCATTCATCATTTACATGCTTTGCAGTTTCGATTTTAATTGTTAGCTGCCTTTTGCAGGTACTATTTTTAAACTTTTCATAGTTATTTCCTTTAATCTCAAGGTCGTCAATGTTTCATCTGCAGAAAATGTTTTATTCCCCCTACAATGAAGGATTTTTTTTTAATCATTTACATGCTTTGCAGTATTGGGTTGAATAATTGCTAAGGCCAACCAAGTGGCAAAAGTTTTACTGAACTGAAATCAAGTAAAGTTTACACCCAAAGCTTACATTCTTAAACTCATCTGTGGTAGTTAAAAAGACCTATTGTATACAATTGTCACATTTTGCATTTGATTTGTATATACTGTGTAATCTGGTCTAGAACAGAATTTAAGCAGGGGTTGTAAATCTAAATTACAATTCAATTAAAGTTTTGCCACTTGGTTGACCTTTGCATTAAAGCTGCATATATTTTCTTTACAAGTGCTTTCATCAGTACCAATTTTGTAAGCAAATGGTATCAAGATTCCTTTTGAGAGGGGTCTATGTGATAAGAATGTAAGGTTATCATTGCTTTGTCAAGTTTCAAATTTATAGTTTTAATTTCATTATATCAAGAAAAGTATTAAACAAAATCAAAATTTGCCATTATTTGCATAAAGTTTGGTAAACTTCATTATAATGTCTTTAAAGGAGTTCAATTTTTCATTTTATAAGAATTGATATATAGTTTTTAGTAAAAAGTAACTCAAAAGCCTCTTTATTTTCGTTTTCACAACGTAGAAAAGGGGAAGTAACTCAACTCCATAATTATTGTATTTGTTTTCGTGAACATTTATGAAAATAAGAAGTAATATTAAACGAAAAAATGAAGAGAATAAAAATATTAGTGTATAATTCCTTTGTTTGGGCTTTTATCTGTCACAAGTCATTTTGGCACGCGCACAGGTGAACACTTCAAAAGGTAAACACATCTATTGACAGGTAAAAGGTTATGTAATCAACAGATGACCGGAAATAATCAATGGACTTCAATTGTTGCCAGAGGCTATAATTGACATTAAATTATTACTTATGATTGTTTAAAACAACAAAAATCATGACAGGTATCAAGTGAGAACTGTAAAAAATTGATGAATACCGGAAAGTTGATTTGAAAAACATTGTCGCCAAAAAAATCGCCAGGAACTATTTTTGTCGCCAGAATGAAAGTAAAATCGCAAATTAAGACATGGGCAAAGCCCAGCGCCATCCCTGTGCATCTCTGATGGTAGGTCAGCATCCAGGCAAAATTAGGTCACTTTGACCTATATTTTCCACTTGAACGACTTACATTCACGTTTACATCCGAGTTCAGATCTCGGTCGCTATGAATGGTAGGATCATGTAACCTTGCATATGCATGCATCTCTGACGGTAGGTCAGCATCCAGGCAAAATTAGGTCACTTTGACCTATATTTTTAACTTGAACGACTTACATTCAAGTTTACGTCCGAGTTCAGATCTCAGTCACTATGCATGGTAGGATCATGTAACCTTGCATATGCATGCATCTCTGATGGTAGGTCAGCATCCAGGCAAAATTAGGTCACTTTGAACTATATTTTTCGCTTGAAAGACTTACATTCAAGTTTACGCCCGAGTTCAGATCTCAGTCACTATGCATGGCAGGATCATGTAACCTTGCATATGCATGCATCTCTGATGGTAGGTCAGCATCCAGGCAAAATAAGTTCACTTTGACCTTTATTTTCCGCTTGAACAACTTACATTCAAGTTTACGTCCAAGTTCAGATCTCAGTCACTATGCATGGTAGGATCATGTAACCTTGCATATACATGCATCTTTGATGGTAGGTCAGCATCCAGACAAAATTAGGTCACTTTGACCTATATTTTTAACTTGAATGACTTGCAGTCAAGTTTACGTCCGAGTTCAGATCTCAGTCACTATGCATGGTTGGATCATGTAACCTTGCATATTGCATGCATCTCTAATGGTAGGTCAGCATCCTGGCAAAATTAAGTCATCTTGACTTATATTTTCTGCTTGAATAACTTTCATTCAAGTTTAGGTCCGCATTCCGATGTCGGTCACTATACATGTCAGGATCATGTAACCTAGCATATGCATGCATCTCTGACGGAAGGTCAGCATCCAGGCAAAATTAGGTCACTTTGACCTATATTTTTTGCATGATTGACTTACATCCAAATTTACTGAAGAGTTCAGATCTCAGTCACTGTACATGTTAGGATCATGTAAACTTGCATATGCATGCATCTCTGACAAAGTTCCATAACGAGGCGAACTTTTTAATCGTTGATTACCTATGTTTTTTTAATAGTTTTTAGTTCGCCTCAAGGAAGTTGAGGGGAACTATTGGAGTAACCCTGATGTCCACATTTGGGTGTATATCTCAGCAACTATGCATGGTAGGGTCATCAAACTTTACATGCAGGTGCATCTTGGGTTGACTCACAGCCTCCCAGAAAATTAGGCCTTTTTTACCTATATTTTCCGCTTGAACGACTTACATTCAAGTTTACATCCGAGTTCAGATTTCAGTCACTATACATGGTAGGATCATGTAACCTTGCATATGCATGCAACCTTGATTGTAAGTCAGCATCCAGGCAAAATTAGGTCACATTTACCTATATTTATTATACCCCCTCTACATAGTAGTGGGGGTATACTGGTTTACCTCCGTTCGTCTGTCCGTAACAGCACTTTTCTCAGCAACTACTTTACAGAATGAATTCATATTTTGTCAAAAGCTTCCTCATGATGGTCTGATGTGTATATGTAGATTTCAAGGTTACCGCATAAGTACTTCCTGTTTGCCGAGACTTCATTGTTTTTTTATTGTTGTACAGCATATGGAATTTTTCGTCACAATGTTTTAGTTCGCCTCAACGAATTGAGGGGGACTATTGGAGTACCCCCGGCGTCCTCGTCCGCGTCTACGTCTACGTCCGCGTCCGCATTTGGGCATATATCTCTACAACTCTGAAGGATAGGGTCATCAAACTTTGTGTGCAGATGCATCTTGGGCTATCTCACAGCCTCCAAGAAAATTAGGTCTCTTTGACCTATATTTTCCGCTTGACTGGCTTTCTTTTAATTTTAGGTCCGAGTTGATATCTCAGTAACTGTACATGGTAGGATCATCTAACCTTGCATGTACATGCATCTTTGGCGGTAGGTCAGCATCCAGGCAAAATTAGGTCACCTTGACCTATATTTTCTTCATGAGTGACTTACATTCAAGTTTACGTCCGAGTTCAGATCTGAGTAACTGTACATGGTACAATCATCAAACTTTGCATCTGCATGCATCTTTGGCCGTAGGTCAGCATCCAGGCAAAATTAGATCACTTTGACCTATATTTTCTGCATGATTGACTTATATTCAAGTTTACGTCCGAGTTCAGATCTAAGTAACTGTACATGGTGCCATCATCTAACTTTGCATCTGCATGCATCTTTGGCGGTAGGTCAGCATCCAGGCAAAATTAGGTCACTTTGACCTATATTTTCCGCATGATCGACTTACATTCAAGTTTATGTCTGAGTTCGGATCCAAGCAACTGTACATGGTAGGATCATCTAACCTTGCATGTGCATGCATTTTTGGGGGTAGGTCAGCATCCAGTCAAAATTAGGTCACTTTGACCTATATTTTCCGCATCATTGACTTACATTCAAGTTTGCGTCCGAGTTCAGATTTAAGGAACTGTACATGGTAGGATCATCTAACTTTGCATGTGCATACATCTTTGGCAGTAGGTTAGCATCCAGGCAACATTAGGTCACTTTTCCGTTTATGTCGGAATTCATTTCTCGATAACTGTACATGGTAAGATCATCTAGCCTTTGTATACATGCATAAGGGATGGTAAATGAGCACCCTGGCCAAATTTGGTTTCTGTGTCCATGTGCCATAACGAGGCGAACTTTGTAATCATTGATTACCTATGTTTCTGAAATTGTAAGAGGGATTCAATTGTTGTTATGCACAGATCTTCCTTATGGTCCAATCTATCGTGTATTCTGATTTTAAAGTTATGTCATAAGCACTTCCTGTTTACCGCTACGTCATTGTTTTTCATTATGTACAATATATGGAATTTTTCGTCACAATTTTTTCTGAAACTGCAAATTGGATTCAATTGTTCTTTTGCGCAGAGCTTCCTTATGGTCCAATCTATCGTGTATTCCGATTTTAAAGTTACGCCTTAAGCACTTCCTGTTTGCCGAGACATCATTGTTTTTCATTGTTGTACAATATATGGAATTTTTCGTCACAATTTTTTCTGAAACTGTAAGTGGGATTCAATTGTTGTATTGCACAGAGCTTCCTTATGGTCCAATCTATCGTTAATTTCGATTTCAGGGTAATGCCATAAGCATTTCCTGTTTGCCGAGACGTCATTATTTTCATTATGTACAATATATGAAATTTTTCATCCCAATCCTTTCTGAAACTTTAAGTAGGATTCAATTGTTGTTTTGTACAGAGCTGCCTTATAGTCCAATCTATCGTGTATTCCGATTTTAAAGTTACGCCATAAGCACTTCCTGTTTGCTGAGACATCATTGTTTTTCATTGTTGTACAATATATGGAATTTTTCGTCACAATTTTTTCTGAAACTGTAAGTTGAATTCAATTGTTGTATTGCACAGAGCTTCCTTATGGTCCAATCTATCGTGTATTCTGATTTCAACGTAATGCCATTAACACTTCCTGTTTGCCGAGATGTCATTGTTTTTCATTGTTGTGCAATATATGAAATTTTTCGTCATAGTTTTTTCTGAAAATGAATGTAGGATTCAATTGTTGTTTTGCACAGAACTTCCTTATGGTCCAATCTATCATGTATACTGATTTCAAATTTACGCCATAAGCACTTCCTGTTTGCCGAGATGTCATTGTTTTTCATTGTTATACAATATATTTAATTTTTCATCACAATTTTTTCTGAATCTGTAAGTGGGATTCAATTGTTGTTTTGCACAGAGCTTCCTTATGGTCAAATCTATTGTATATATACATTTCAATGTTAAGGCATAAGCACTTCTTGTTTTCCTAGACATCATTGTTTTTCATTGTTGTACAATATATGGAATTTTTGTCACAGTTTCTTTTGAAAATGTAAAGCAGATTCAATTGTTGTGTTGACACTGTTGAACATGTTGGTTACTAGGGTTATATCATTGTGTTATACTTGTATTGTGTCCACACTTGTACTGTGTCCGCACCTGTATTGTGTCCCTATACAATTAAATTTGCACTTGCCACATTGATTCAGGGCTCAATGAGCGGGGTATATCAGGCTGCCATTCGGCGCCAGCTCTTGTTTCTGCTTGATACATACAAACTTACTGAAGAGTTTAGATCTCAGTCTCTATACATATGTTTGGAACATGTAAACTTGCATATACATGAGTCTCTGATGGTAGGTCAGCATCCAGGCAAAATTAGGTTACTCTGATAATGTGCCTTAACGAGGCGAACTTTGTAATCATTGATTACCTATGTTTAATAAAGCTCCCTGCTATTTCCAGCCAAATCTGTTTGTAGCACAAGTCTCTGTGTTTATCATTTATCATCAGAGAAATAAAGGGCTACGCCGAGCGCAGCATGATACGACCGCAGCATGTCGACCACTGAAATTTTAACAAAAGTAGTTCAAAGTTAATGTGGACACAGTAAACAGATTGACACAATAATTAGATGGACACAAAAAGAAGCTTAACACAGTTATTAGCTAGGAACAAAATAGGGAAAAACTCAACCCTTTTGATCACTTATTGATGAAAAAAACGTAAGAGCTATGCAAAATATGTACTATCAACTAAAACTTTACATCCATAGAAATCAAAAGAAAAAAATTCAATCGAAATCTGATGAAAAATAAATTTTGTCATATTAAGAAAAATTGCAATTTTGGCCCCTTTGGCCCCTTGTAGCATGGAAACGGTAAGAGCCATGCCAAATCCGTCGCCATACCCCTGAAAGCTTAGATCAAGAGGAATCTAAAGAAAAAAATCCCATTGAAATCCGATGAAAAATAAAGATTTGACATATTTAGAAAAATTGCAATTTTGGCCCCTTTGACCCCTTGTAGCTTGGAAACCGTAAGACCTACATAAAATCCGTTGGCATATTACTGAAAGCTTAGATCAAGACGAATCCAAAGAAAAAAATACCATCGAAATCCGATGAAAAATAAAAATTCTACATAATCCGCAAATTCTCAATTTTGGCCCCGTTCGGCCCTCATAGCTGGGAAAGGAAACAAGTTATCAAAAATCTAATAGCTGAGCGCCATATAAATTTTTCACAAGGAATCCATTAAAAAAAACTGCATCAAAATCGGACTTAAAATAAAAAAAAATATTTTTTTGGAGATTTGCCCCTGTTGGGCCCCATTTATCTCGTGAGTGGTACATGCTACGTTAAATCTGTTGGCATATTCCAGATTAAAAATTTCCTCAGGAGCACACTGAAAGAAACCCCATAAAAATCCGATTAATAATAAAGATTCTAAAGACAAACATGTGAAAACACCCAATTTAACCCTTTTTGGCCCCTTTTTTAAAAACGGGTGGGGCAACAATGACCAAAACTGAGCCAAACCTTCCTTTTGTACCAAAGAACATTATGTTAAAATTTCATAAGGATTGATCAACTGGAACTAAAGTTATTGACCAAAAACTAAAGTGTCTACAGACGACGACGACGACGACGACAACGACAACGACAACGACAACGACGCCGACAACGACGACGACGACGACGACAGCACCATACCAATATACGACCGCAAAAATTTTTGCGGTCGTATAAAAAGTTACACCTTTTATTCTGATTTTGACCATGTTTTACCCACTCTCCATAGTTAGATTAGCTCAGCAAGCCTACCAATTAAAATTTAAAAATCTATTTATCTCTAGTGGATAAAATATGGTAGGTAATGCATGGGATCGCCTGTTGTAATCTATATTTCTCTTATGATAACAGATTCATTTCATTACTAATATTTTTTTAACCATTATATTTTGTAGAGCTGGAACATTGCTATCTGGTGGACTGTGTATATTGGCTTTGTGGTCAAGTAAAAAGGAAACATAGTACATGGACCAAAGGAATGGACGAATTAATCAAAAACTGTGATACTTGTGAATAATTAAATGTTATGATTTTTAAAATTGATTTGTTGTGGCCTTGACATAGAAAAGTGATTTTCTCATTTGATTATTCATTTCTACTCCAAAACAAGATATAGAGGTTAGAAATGGCAGCTATCACCACACTTTGCAAGTTAAATCCCTTATTACCTTTGCAATCCAGTTATTTCACTTAAACAAATTCAAAGGTATAATTCCACAAAAATACCATGACTATGAGAGTGTCAGGAATTTACCAAAATTGGAACAATTTTTTTTTTTGCAATTTTATATTGAAAATGACAGATGTAGCCAAAACATATTACAAAAGTATGGTTGCTAGGTAGAATTTACCAAAATTTTAACCATACATGTATATTTAAATCTGAGTGTTCAAAATTATGTATGGGACTAAAAATTGACTAAAATACATGATTGTATGCCAATATTTCAAAATTTATTACTCCTTTACACTTTCAGGAAATTTACCAAAGTTAGAACCAGAATCAAAATTCCCAAAGCTTATTGCACATCTACAGGCTACATGCAACAATTCTACAAGAAAATTAAAGTCATAAATCTGATATCCAGTCACATGGAAGATGTAAAATTTGACACCTTTGGTCCTCATTGTTTTTACCTCCTAACCAATATCAAAATTTGGAAAGCTTATTGCACATTTGCAGACTATATGCAACAATTCTGCACCAAAGTTAAATTTCATTATCCAAAAGTGAATGAAGAGTTTCACTGACAAGGTTCCTCAAACGGACAGACGGGACCAAAACAATATTCCTGCATTTTCTTCCAAAAAGTACAGGGATAATAACTTGTGGGACATAAATATACACAAAAGGTGTTTTTCAGGTCTGTGCTATATCCAAGATGGCCGCCAGCATTGAACATTTATTATCATTGGAGGCTATAAAAAACACATTCAAAGATCTTCCTCTCTAAAACTACTGGACCAATTGTAACCAAACTTGGCCACAATAGCCCTTAGGTGGTCTGCTACAAAAAAGGTGTTTTTTTTAGGTCTAGGCTATAGCCAAGATGGCCAACAGCAGGGAACACAGTTTAACATTGGACCTTACCCTCTGAAACTATAGATGCTTTCAGAAATTGGTGATTACTGAGTTATCGAACTTGACCGCTAGGTGCCGCATAGTCGTCCGCATTAAGAGGGTGTAGACTGTGGCAATGTATGGTCATTTGTCGTGATTAAATTAATAAAAAATAGAATTTCAACATTTTTATTTCAAACAGGTATCCGTTCTGAAAGAATGTACCTGTTCAAATTAAATTTTTATTCACTAACAAATTATAAATTGCAATTAATATGAAAATCAAGGTAAAATTTTTGACCGTTAATTTTTTAGGTATTGTACATGTAGAATATTACATAATTTAGAAATTCATGCTTCCGTCCAGGTGACAATAAACTGTTTTGTCCAGGTATATTATTACACCTGGAGGCATGACACGTGTCGTTAATACACTGATCAATGTGATTGTTTAAACCAGTTTAATTAATCTGATGACCCTTTGATCAGTGTTGATTGCTTCCACAAAGAAATGAAGGTCATGGATTTTAAAACAAAATGAAACAATTTTTTTATTTACCACGCGTTTTGAAATTGAATTTCACAAATCATTTATTTCTACACATATTTTTTCCTCAGAAATAGAATAAACTACTATCCAAACATCACAGAAAACCACTTTCCAGTTGGACTACTCCTTTCTAGCACATAAATTATAGCCATCTCTTCTTGGTCGGATGAAGGTAACTCCGGCCAATATCAAAATTTGGTAAATACTCAATAGTTTCATTGCATATACCAATTTATCCCCAAAATATAGTTTGAACCCCCTCCCAAAAAAAGAAACACGAGTTATAAAATAAATGAATAAATAGTTGCGATATGTTATTGGAATTATTTGAATTTCGGCAAGTTGGACGCTATCCATTAAGATGAATTATGCATTTTAAGCTTTACTTTTTGCTTCAATGTGCGTGTTTTTAAATGTGAAATTATTTTGTTTCGTGTACAATTTTTATTCTTGCAGAATGACACCAACGTGCAAATAAAAAATTTGCAGTTAAATTATATATTTAATAATGTTATTGTTTTACCGATTTGCTGTTTAATAATATTTCCAGAGACTATATGAATTAAATACTCCTTTGATTTTTTTTAACTTCATAAACTCAAACAAAATGTTTCAGAAAGCAGATATTTTTAAAGCATTCAACATGAAATTATCATTTTTTTTTGTCTGACAAATCCTTGGTTAGCTGAATAAAAGTCCATTTCTACAATCTCCGCAAAATGTTTAAGAGCTTGTGTATTCATATTAAAATATATTTTAAGAAATATTTATGTCCAAGATATCTTTTATAACTTTCGGAAATCTATCAAAATACTTCAAATATTTTTTCTGAAATATAAATGATTAATTTATTAATTTACAAAAACAGGAAAACAGCAAACACCTTATTAATCTAAATTACTTGTGAATTGATTTCAAAGTTCCGTTTTCTAAATCAACTTGTAAAATATCGAACTTCTATTCTTAATTAACAGTTATTTGTAATATATTCATATATATTAAGCGGTTTCTTTGATGTCATAATAACTGTTTTATCACTTAAGAAGGGTTTTATCACTTTCTCAACAGGTGTTATGTGCGTAATTAACGGTTAAAGTATGACACCTGTATCATTATACCTTATACCGATAGATCGGCAAACGCCGAGGTGTTACGAAAGTTACACCCTTCCAGTAACAAGTTAATTCGGAAGTCGGCAATGGCGGCACCCATGAATTTGTGAATAAAAAGGTCTATTAGGCCAATGAGAACCAAACTTGGCCATAATAAGGCTTAGATGGTCCCCTGCAATAAAGGTGTTACTGAGGTCCATGCTATATCCAAGATTGCCACCAGTGGGGAACATAGTTTTAACATTGGATCCTATTGGAAAACACATTCAAAGATCCTTTCAAAACTGCTGTGCTTATTGGAACTACACTTGGCCACAATAGTCCTTTAGGTTGTCCCCCTCAAAAAAGATGTGTTTCAGGTGTGGGTAATATCCAAGATGGCTGCCAGCGGGGAACATTTAAACATTGGCCCCTTATGGAAAAACACATTCAAAAATTTCCTCTGAAGCTACTGGGCCAATTTGAACCAAACTTGGCCATAATAGTCCTGAGAAGGTCCCCTACAAATAAAGGTGTTCTTCAGGTCTGGCTATATCAATGATGGCTGCACGCAGGAACATAGTTTTAACATTGGATCCTATGGAATAACAATCAAAATCTCCTCTGAGACTACTAGACCAAAACTACTGGACTATTTGAACCAAACTTGTCCATAATAGTCCATAGATGGTCATCTACAAAAAAGGCGTTTTTCATGTCCAGGCTATAGCCAAGATGACTGTCAGCTGTGAACATAGTTTAACATTGGACCCTATGGAAAATACATTCAAAGATCACCTCTAAAACATTGCCAATTTGAAACAAACTTGGCCATAATAGTCCTTAGATGGTTCCTGCAAACAAAATTTATTTAATTTCTGTGCTATATATCCAAGATGGTCACCAGTTAATAACATAGTTTTGAAATTGGACCCTAGAAAACATTCAAAGATCTTATCCTCTGAAACTTCAGAGTCAATTGGAAACAACTTGGCCACAATAGTCTTTAGGTGATCCCCTCTGAAAAAAAGTGTTTTTCAGATCTAGGCTATATCCAAGATTGCCACCAGTGGGGAACATAGTTTTAAATTGTACCTTTGGGAAATATTCAAAGATATTCTCTTGAAACTGCTGAGCCAAATGGAACCAAACTTGGCCACAATATTCTTTTGATGATTCCCTGCAGAAAAGGTGTTTCATATCTATTCTATATCCAAGATGGCTGCCAGCAATGAACATACTTTAACATTGGACCCTATTGAAAAACACATTCAAAGATCTCTGAAACTGCAAAGCCAGTTGGAACCAAACTTTTACACAATAGTCTTTAGGTGGTCCCCTGCAAAAAAGGTGTTTTCAGGTCTGAGCCAAGATGGTCCCCTGCAGGGAAGATAGTTTTAGCATTGGACCCTACGGAAAAAACACATTCAAAGATCTTCTCCTCTGAAACTACTCAGCCAATTGGAACCAAACATGGCCACAGTAGTCCTTAGATTGTCCCCAGCACAACATGTTTTTCAGGTCCATCTAAGATTGCCACCAACGAGGAATATAGTTTAATATTGGACCTTATAGGTAAATACATTCGCCACAATAGTCTTGGATGGACTCATTCCAAAAAGATGATTTTATCCCTGCTGCAATGTGATAAGGGGATATGGTAAGGCGGAATGTACATTCTTGGGTCAGTCCATCTTGTTCAGATTCATATTTTATCCTAGATAGTGACGAGTAGGGAACATAATTTCACATTGGACCCTAATGGGATTATTTTCAAAGATCTTCTTGAATGAATCTATAGCCCCAGTTTGAGCCAAACTTTGCCACAATAGCCTTTAGTTGTACCCTGTAAAAAAAAGTTTTCAAGATTCACACTATATCCAAGCTGGTCACCAGCAAAGAACATAATTTAACAATACACCCAACAAAAACATCTACCAAGGTCTTGCACTGATACTAATGGAAAAATTGGAACTATAGTTTAACTTTTGACCCTTTAACAAATGCTTTCCATTATACTCAAGGTCCAGATAAACTATACAGCCCTAAAGAGCCTCTTGCTTTAGCTCATCAGTCTGTGCTATGTCCAAGATGGCAGCCAGCAGGGAATATAGTTTTATTATTGTACCCTATGGGAAAACAGATTCAAAGATCTTCTCCTCTGAAACTACTTAGCAAATTGGAATCAAAATTGGGCACAATAGTCCTAAGGTGGTCCCTTGCAAAACTGGTGTTTATGAGGTCATTGCTATATCCAAGATGGCCGCCAACAGGGAACTTTGTTTTATATAAGACTATGGGAAAACGCATTCAAAGATCTCCTCTGAAACTAATAATCCAATGGGAACCAATCTTGGCCACAATAGTCCTCTTGTGGTCACCCCCAAAAACGATGTTTTGTAGGTACACTCTATATCAAAGATGGCCACCAGCAGGGATCATAGTTTAAATATTGGACCTTACTGGAAACACATTCAAAGCTCCCTTTTTTATACGACCGCAAAAATTTTTTCGGTCGTATATTGGTATGGTGCTGTCTTCGTCGTCGTCGTCGTCCTTGTCGTCGTCGTCTGTAGACACTTTAGTTTTTGGTCAATAACTTTAGTTCCAGTTAATCAATCCTTATGAAATTTTAACATAATGTTCTTTGGTACAAAAGGAAGGCTTGGCTTAGTTTTGGTCATTGTGGCCCCACCCGTTTTTAAAAAAGGGGCCAAAAAGGGTTAAATTGGGTGTTTTCACATGTTTTGTCTGTAGAATCTTTACTATTAATCGGATTTTGATGGGGTTTCTTTCAGTGTGCTCCTGAGAAAATTTCCAATCGGGAGTATGCCAACAGATTTCACATAGCATGTACAGCTCACGAGATAAATGGGGCCCAACAGGGGCAAATCTCCAAAAAAAATAAATTTTTTATTTTAAGTCCGATTTTGATGCAGTTTCTTTTAATGGATTCCTTGTGAAAAAATAATATGGCGCTCAGCTATTAGATTTTTGATAACTTGTTTCCTTTCCCAGCTATGAGGGGCCAAACGGGGCCAAAATGGCGAATTTGCAGATTATGTAGAATTTTTATTTTTCATCGGATTTCGATGGGATTTTTTTCTTTGGCTTCCTCTTGATCTAAGCTTTCAGTA
>MJUU01025613.1:14744-29069 GCA_002080025.1 Modiolus philippinarum
CCAACGAGGAATATAGTTTAATATTGGACCTTATAGGTAAATACATTCGCCACAATAGTCTTGGATGGACTCATTCCAAAAAGATGATTTTATCCCTGCCGCAATGTGATAAGGGGATATGGTAAGGCGGAGTGTACATTCTTGGGTCAGTCCATCTTGTTCAGATTCATATTTTATCCTAGATAGTGACGAGCAGGGAACATAATTTCACATTGGACCCTAATGGGATTATTTTCAAAGATCTTCTTGAATGAATCTATAGCTCCAGTTTGAGCCAAACTTTGCCACAATAGCCTTTAGTTGTACCCTGTAAAAAAACAGTCAACAGTTTTCAGTCTGTTGACCACCTGCCTTATTTTGATTGGTTCAAAAATATCATGTTCATAGCACATGATCTCCTGTCGTCTGCATAACAAAATTGGCGACGTGAATTCACACTATATCCAAGCTGGTCACCAGCAAAGAACATAATTTAACAATAAACCCAACAAAACATCTACCAAGGTCTTGCACTGATACTAATGGAAAAATTGGAACCATAGTTTAACTTTTGACCCTTTAACAAATGCTTTCCATTATACTCAAGGTCCAGATAAACTATACAGCTCTAAAGAGCCTCTTGCTTTAGCTCATCAGTCTGTGCTATGTCCAAGATGGCAGCCAGCAGGGAATATAGTTTTATTGTTATACCTTATAATATTTTCCTTATATAAATGCATTGGGGGGAAAAAATCGACAATTTGTCTGTTTTATTTCTCAAACCAAAAAACGATCTGTTGACCAGTCAGCACTATATCGACGATGGCCATAGCTGGGGAATATAGTATTAACATTGGACCTTATAGGAAAACGCATTCAAACTTCTCTGAAATTGTTGAGCCAGCTGGAACCAAACTTGGCCCAATAGTCTATAGGTGATCCCTGCAAAAAAGGTGTTTTTCATGTCCAGGCTATATTCAAGATGACCGCCAGCATGGAACATAGTTTTGACATTGGACCCGATGGGAAAACACATTTAAAGATCTTCTCCACTTAAACTTTTCAACCAATTGGAACCAAACTTAGCCACAAGAGTCCTTAGGTGGTCCCTGCAAAAAGGTATTTTTCAGGTCTTTGCTATATCCAAGATAGCCAGCAGCATCAAATAAAGTTTTAACATTAGACCTTATGGGAAAATATATTCAAAGATCTTCTCATCTAAAACTGCTAAGCAAATTTGAACCAAACTTTTCCACAATATTCCTTTGATGGTTCCCCGCAAAAAATGTGTATTTCAGGTCTTTGCTGTATACAACATTGCAGCCAGCGGAGAACATAGTTTTAACATTGGACCCTTATGGAAACTTTATTCAAAGATCTTCTTCTCTGAAACTGTTGAACCAGTTAGAACTAAACTTGGCTACAATAGTCTTTAGGTGGTCCCCTACAAAAAGGTTTTATTCAGGTTCACACTTTATCCAAGATGGCTGCCAGCAGGGAACATAGTTTAACACTGGACCTATTGAAAAACTTTCAAAGGTCTCCTTGCCTTAAACAAATGGGCATATTGGAACCATAGTTTAACGTTGGCCTTTTTAGGATAAACTGTCCGTGTTAGTCAAGGTGCAGGTGAGTGATATTTGGCATATTGTTTTACCCTCGACTGTCCATCCATATTTCCGTCTGTATGTCCGCCCGTCTCATCTTTTGGTCAAGATTTGTGACTTGAAGGTAAGTTGAACTTGGCCATTTTATCAAAATACGAGTTCTGAAACTGTTATCCTTAACAATTCCTCCTACAATATTATAGTTTCAATTATTTTTCTTTGCACAGTGATTAAACATGAATTGAAGATGTGCATTTTGTCACGGTCTAGATCTTGGCCAAAATGTTTGATTGTGGAGGGGGTAGTTCGACTTGGCCATTTTATCTAAATGTGTATTCTAGAAGTGTTATTCCAGTTAGCTCCTCTCACAATTTGAGAGCTTCATTTATTTACTTTACACAAAGATGAGGCATGGACTGAAAATGTGCATATTGTCACAATTTTGATTTTGGCCTAAATTTGTGTTTTTTAATTGGTTGTAGTTGGACTTGACTATTTTATTGAAAATTGTGCATTAGAAAGGGTCAATTCTTGATTGGTTATATCAGGGATAGGCTATATCGGGGACTATACATATAATGTATAGTCCCTGGTAAAATTAATAACTGTGTGAGTTTAAGTTCTTGAAATTTGTTAGCTAAATTTTGTCCAAAACTTGAATTTAAACATAGCAGCAAAAACATTGGATAAGGGACTGACCATTTAACTTGAAAAGGGGGGGCTATGTTTTTTTTTTCGAAAAAAATATTTTGAAGCTGATCAACACACCCAGTGTCCTTTTGAATTGTTCAGCAATACTATTGTATATCAATCTGAATAGCCTGGGGAGGTTTTACCTTGAAAAAGTTTTACCTTAAAAAGATATATAAATCTACTCATTAATGGAATGAAAAAAATACAACTAAATCAAATTCACTTTATTTATATCACAATATTTATATTTGAATGATGTAATTTTAATAATTTGATAAGGTGCATTCTTTTTTCATTAAATATAAACTCTATATAGCCCTTATTTTCATCAACAGATCAAGGTAAAACCTCCCAAGGCTATTACAGATTGATATACAATAGTATTGTTGAACAATTCAAAAGGACACTAAGAGTGTTGATTAGTTAACAATAGCAATCCACCCAAAACTTTTTCCAATATATGTTGTAGTCCAGCAATACCAGTTGGTCAAAAAAATAATGTGAATAGAATAATCAAATTGTTAAATTGGTTACACAATAGGAACAAGTAGACCGGTAAGGTCATACACAATGGACAATAACTGAAGACATGGTTTTTGTAGTTTTTAATGTAACTTACATGTTTTTTAAAAGAAAAGACCAAAATTAAATAGAACAATTTAGCGTATTTATAACAAATATATTTTCCATCTAGTTGTACTTGAAAGAAATAGAAATATATGATATGCCAGTGTCTACAATATATACATTACTGTAGTTGGTATAACATACCAAGTAAGGCACGGACCATTTGAATTTCAGGGGTGGGGCCAAGATGTTTTTTTTTTTTCAGAAAAATCTGGCCTCTATCTATGCTAACAAGAGAAGGGGCGGTCGGAAATGACAGCTTATCTCCTTGCCCGGTTGCTGAATGTTTGTCTAGTATTAGATACACTCCACAAAGTTGTATCATTCAAGATCCGACTTGTTTCTTAAATATGAGTCAGTCATGCAAGAAATGTAGTGAACTTATTTTAATCAGGAGCCTCATACCTATAGCATATGCATGTACTGATGAAATATTAATATTCTACAAGTTGTTGTATCTAAGATCCAGACTGTAACAAAAACTTTAACTTCAGTCACTCATGCATTGAAAGTAGGTCAAAGTGACCTAATTATACCCCCCGCAACGAAGTAGGGGGGTATACTGGAATCACCATGTCCGTCCGTCCGTCTGTCCGTCCGTAGACATTTTTTGTCCGAAGCTTATCTCGGGAACCTCTCTGAATTGACTTTTCAAATTTTGTCAGAATGTTAGTAACTATAAGTACTTGTGCACCTCCTATTTTCAGATTGATTCATAAAATTTTAACAAAGTTACAGCACTTTGTAGATTTCTCCTACTTAGAGTCTATATTGAAAATTTGTCCGAAGCTTATCTCGGGAACGTTTGTGAATTGACTTTTCAAATTTTGTCAGAATGTTAGTCATTATAAGTACTTGTGCACCTCCTATTTTCAGATTGATTCATAAATTTTTAACAAAGTTACAGCACTTTGTAAATTTCTCCTACCTAGAGTCTATATTGAAAATTTTTCTGAAGATTTGTCCGAAGCTTATCTCAGGAACCTCTCTGAATTGACTTTTCAAATTTTGTCAGAATGTGAGTAACTATAAGTACTTGTGCACCTCCTATTTTCAGATTGATTAATAAATTTTTAACAAAGTTACAGCACTTTGTAGATTTCTCCTACTTAGAGTCTATATTGAAAATTTAAAAGGTAGGCTAAAAAGGTTTCCCCAACATTTTCCCTATCGAGTAGCAAAACATCTCTCTGATAAATAGTTCTAATGAGTCTATGTCTTATCAAAGGATTTCTCTGTGCCTTCCTCTTATTTTAAGTTGCCTCAAAGTTACGGTGGACTATTTCTACGTCTGTAACTGTGCAGGGTAGGATCATCAACAAGAAGCGGGGGGTATAAATTTGTGGCCCATCAGGCCACAGTTACATCTAGTTTTTATCTGGAGCTTTGTATCTTAAGGTAGTTGGGGTGTCTTGGTTTCTGACATAAGAACTTTTTGAAAATTTGTACAATGAAACCTTGAGATTATGCAAAAAAATTTGGGGGTCACGGATATGTCAAAAAAGATACAGACTTCTAAAGATTGGTCAAATTTGGTGTTTCTCTCTCGCACAATATTTACAATAGAATTATATAGGAAATAGCCCTATACCACAATTGAAGGGCATATTTTTTCTATAAGCAGACATACAATTTTTTCCAAACTTTGTATATTTGTTGGTACGATACAGAACTTCAATTTAAAAACAAAAAAAAAAAGATATGTCACGGACCTTTTGAAAAAGTTATTTCATGAAACCTGAAGAATTTGTTAGTTTTTATACGAC
Organism: Modiolus philippinarum; assembly: GCA_002080025.1. Taxonomy (NCBI): domain Eukaryota; kingdom Metazoa; phylum Mollusca; class Bivalvia; order Mytilida; family Modiolidae; genus Modiolus; species Modiolus philippinarum. The sequence goes on from MJUU01025613.1 coordinate 19,417, forward strand.
CGCAAAAAAAATTTGAGGTCGTATAATGGTATGGCAATGTCGTCGTCATCGCCATCGTTGCCGTCGTCGTTGTCGTCTGGCGTCGTCGTCTGTAGACGCTTTTGTTTTTGGTCAATAACTTATGTTCCAGTAGACAAATCCTTATGAAATTTTACCAGTGTTCCTTGGCACCAAAGGAAGGCTGGGGTGGGTTTTGGACATTTTATTCCCTCCTGTTTTAAAAAAAGGGGTCAAAAGGGGCAAAATTGGGTGTTTTCACATATTTGGCTGTAGAATATTTTTTATTTATTGGATTTTGATGGGGTTTCTTTTGTTATGTTCCTAATTAAATTATCTATCAGTAGTTTGTCAACGGATTTTATGTGGCATGTACTGTTCAGGAGATAAAAGGGGCCCAAAAGGGGCAATTTTCAAAAATTTTATTATCCCCGCACTTTCGGATGAAAGTTCTGGGATATTGTCCGTCCGTCCGTCCGTCACACATCCTTGCGACGCGAACTCCTCCTACATTTTTGGATTTAGGGTTTTAATTTTGTTATAGAACTGTTGCATATATGCTGCAGATGCGCAATAAGATTTCGGATTTTTGATATTGGTCTTGGTGCAAACAAGAGGCCCCAAGATGTCCATTTTGACACATGTGGCATGCGACGCTAACTTCTCCTACATTTTTGGATTTAGGGTTTTAATTTTGTTGTAGAATTGTTGCATATGGTCTGTAGATGCGCAATAAGCTTTCGGATTTTTGATATCTATCTTGATGCAAACAAGAGGCCCCAAAGTGTCGATTTGACAAAGACCACAAAATGTGGATTGTGACACATATGGCATGCGACGCAAACTCATCCTACATTTTGGGATTTATGGATTTAATTTTGTTGCAGAATTGTTGCATATAGTCTGTAGATGCGCAATAAGCTTTCAGAATTTTGATTGCGGTTCCAACTATGGTGAATTTCCTGAAAATGTCAAAGACGATATTTTTGGACATTTTGGCATATAATCTTATATTTTGGCAAGTATTTGGAAAAAAATTAAAATTCTGAAGTCTTAGAATTCGAAAATGAGATTCCAATTTTGGTAAATATCCTGAAAGTGTCAAAGACCACTTATTTTTTGGAATTCTACCTAGCAACCATACTTTTAGCATTTGTTTTGATAAGGTTAATCATTTTCACCAATTGAATTTCAAAAATATTTGATTCCAATTTTGGTAAATTTCCTGAAAGTGTCAAAGACCATGTATTTTTTTGAATTCTACCTAGCAACCAAACTGTTAGGATTTGTTTCCATTAGGGCAATCATTTTCAACAATTGAATTTCAAAAATATATGATTACAATTTTGTAAATTTCCTGAAAGTGTCAAAAACCACATATTTTTTGGAATTCTACCTAGCAACCAAACTGTTAGCATTTGTTTTGATAAGATCAATCATTTTCACCAATTGGATTTCAAAAATAATTGATTCCAAATTTGGTAAATTTCCTGAAATTGTCAAAGACCACTAATTTTTGGAATTCTACATTGAAACCTTACTTAAAAATTTGTTAGAATTAGAAGAAACATTTCACCAATTTGATTTCTAAAATATATGATTCCAAGTTTGGTAAAATTCCTAGAAGTCTCAAAGACTACTTATTTTTTGGAATTCGGCTTACAACCATATATTCTTTAATTCCTCATGGTAAAAATAGTAACTGTCAATAGTTTAATTTCAAAAATGTTAAGAAAAATTATACCCAGGGTCTATAGCTGTTATCTGTGTCAAATAGGGAGTGCTGGGATCACTGTCGTTTCCGACAGTCATTACTCTAGTTTAATATATTTTAGGGATTTGCTGGTACTAAACTCTGGTTTACTACATACAATAGAGTTCCTATTGTTTTCTACGTTTGTCTCTTGCCTTATTCGTGTTTTTCATGTATAGTGCCATGACAGATTGTGGCATGTAATTATAATTTTCAGCCATTGTAGGTGTTTCCTGTTATCCATCTTTTTACATACACTACCTATTCTAGAAAATTTAAAACAACGGCAGTAGAACACCAAAAGATAAAATAATCACAAAACACTGATAATCTGGAACGGGCACTTTTTGTACTAATAGCACTGAAAAGAATTCAACCGATCTCAACTAGTCTACAACTTACTACATCTTACAGTAGTCTCGACCAAGGTATGAATAAGTGTGAAGTTTACTGAGTCTCGACAAGTCATAACTTTTAATGATTCTTGACTAGTCTGGACATGTAATGAAAGTCTCGATCAGTCTTGAACTTGTACTGGAGAAGTCTTAACGTGGCTGTCTGGACCAGTCTGATTTAGTATTGAAAGAGTCTGAAAGACTTCTGTTGACTAGTCTGATTTAGCACTGAATGATTATGAACTGTCTGGACCAGTCTGATTTAGTATTGAAAGAGTCTGAAAGACTTCTGATTTAGCACTGAATGATTATGAACTTGTCTGGACCAGTCATGGTTGTACTTGAAGAGTCTCGATCAAGAAATCTCTTATATATGGTTTCCGTCCTTAAATTAATTTTGGGCGTTAAACGAAATTCTTCTTAAATAACAAAAAAATACCGATGTTACTGCGAATTTTGTTTTTGCATATGCGCATTTCGACAACTGATGTCTCTGCAGTGCAGATAAAATACTTTCGTTATACTTTAGTAATTCGCAGACAAGTTGAGATTGGTCGAGTACTACCGGTATTCAATACAAAAAATGTCCGTTTCAGACTTTCAGTGATTTGTAGTGGAAGAGTGCGATACATACAAAAATAAAATTCCAAAGACAGAAACTATAATACAAGAGAATAAAGACATAGGACAGGCAAAAGATAAAAAAACAAAAGAATAAACAAAAAATGAAAACAATTTTACAACAACACAAATAAAAAAAAAAGAAAAAAAACACTCAAACAAAAACACAACATTTAAAACAAGGGCACCTACAGTGTGATCTCCAATAAAGACTGAGACTGATATTGGGTGCTCTTGAACTTTTTGGATGTGAATTCAATATTCATGTTGACCATGTGGATGTGAATACAATGGGGTTTTTGTATATGAACCGCCAAAATGAAACCCGAAGATACAAGATCAAAACACAAATAATTTTGCACTGCAATAACAATACAAATAAAGGGAAAAAACAAACATGGGGAACAGATTGAAACGCACACAAATCAAATAGATAAATTAAACTTAGCCAATAAATTTACTTTTAATACTAGAACACCACCTTAAGTTGTACGTGACAAGTAGTATATGGGCACGAGCAAATTAGTATTTGTGGTGGTGGAGCGTGGTGGATCCAGAAGTGACGTCACCGGAAGTGACGTAGACCGGAAGTCACGTGAACGGAAGCGGAAGTCACGTGACCGGATGTAGACATGTTTGGGTTGCGCATGCGCAACAGGAAGTTGCCCTTTTTGAAGCCCTATACGGGCCTATTGACCGGAAATGACGTGTTGTAAGAGTACAAGACCTCGCAGAGGTGTGGTTCACCTCATTACATGACGCATGGGCGACCGGAAGTGGGCGTAGCCCCGTATGTAAACCGGAAGTGGGTGTGTATCTACTGTAAGTAGCCATGTTAACCGGAAATGACGTGTTGAAACAACGCGTGACCCCGTATGGGTGTTGTATGACCTTACTACAGTGGACATGCGCGACCGGAAGTGGTCGTGTCCCCAGGTATAGACCGGAAGTGGGTGTGTATCCACTGTTAGTAGCCATTTTTACCGGAAGTCAGGTATGTTCACTAGTCGGAACGACTCGGATGTTTCCGTAAGTTGTTGTATATCTGTAGGTGTCTTCTATCAGGTACGCGTTCGTTAAAGGGACATAACTCTTTGGATTTCCCGCGTTTTTNGCGCATGCGCAACAGGAAGTTGCCCTTTTTGAAGCCCTATACGGGCCTATTGACCGGAAATGACGTGTTGTAAGAGTACAAGACCTCGCAGAGGTGTGGTTCACCTCATTACATGACGCATGGGCGACCGGAAGTGGGCGTAGCCCCGTATGTAAACCGGAAGTGGGTGTGTATCTACTGTTAGTAGCCATTTTTACCGGAAGTCAGGTATGTTCACTAGTCGGAACGACTCGGATGTTTCCGTAAGTTGTTGTATTTCTGTAGGTGTCTTCTATCAGGTACGCGTTCGTTAAAGGGACATAACTCTTTGGATTTCCCGCGTTTTTGGGGTGGATTCTATCATGTCCGTGCTCGTCAAAAGGACATAACTCTTTGGATTTCCCGCGTTTTTTTTTGTTGGTGTTTTCTATCACGTCCGCGTTCATCGCGGCAATTCATATGGTTGTTAAGCACCTTCTTGGTTGCTTAGTGTCTTCTATCACGTCGTCGTTCATCAAAGGGATATAACTCTTCCTAATATTTTTCCTGCTTTTTTAGTTTATTGATTTCACCCGAAACTTAGGCGAGATATATTTATGTTTGTGCTAGTTTATGTTTTTGTTCACTAGTATTTGATACGACTCACGAGTACGTTTTTGACAGTGCTCGCGTGCTCATTTCACTTTTCGGCGGCGGCGGCGGTGGTGGTCGTGTTCATCGGTGGTTAAGCGGCGACGGCGGCGGCGGCGGCGGTGGCGGTGGCGGCGGCGGTGGTTGCATTAAAGGCTTTTGTGGTGGTGGTGGTGAGATGATAGTAAAAAAAAAGACCATCTGATCCTTAAACATTTTGACACAAATACAATTCATGTTCACTTCTTAATTACCTGTGAAAGGGTCACTCTGCATTTTGCCAGGCTTGTGACTGGCTATAACTAAATAGTTATAGACTGCATTACCCCTTCCTCCCAACCCAAATGTCAGTGCTTTACATGGCGTCATTGCTATCTTCTGTCGATGGTGGGTTATATTCATTCAATACTTCATCAAACAAATACTGTCTTTTTTCTACAGCATACTTCCAGGCCTCTCTAGTATCATAGTCCTCTTCTTCTTTCAACCGCTGGACTGTCTTTTTGATCTTTCTATGCACTGGGTCTTTCCGCATATCCTCTAACCAGAATACATTATTGAGATAGGTATCCTTCATCGTATCTCTGTATTCCGGGAACATCCTTTTATATCCAAGTTTGCGTGCTTTATCTTCCTCATGTCCTTCGTCAATATACTTTTCAACCTTTTCTTCATATTCGGACTGATTACCATTCATGGCTCTGGTTTCTATTATATCCCATGGTGATTCTGAGTCTGAGTGTTTTTCTTCATCAGATCTTTCGTTGGTGGTATAATCAGATTCTTCAGTGATATAGCTTTCCTCGGACATGGTAGAGTCTGTTTCCATATCCTGTTGTCTGTCCATCTCTGGCTCTATATTATGTTGTGATTGTTTGTGACGTAGAAGATTGAAGTTCCGATTGGAATGATAATTACAGCTATCGCAATGGTACATTCCAGAGGTCTTCACCCCTCGAGATTCGTTGCACGAATGAGAAAATTATAATAAGCGAAGCTTTAAATACAGCTAACAAGACTCACGAGTCGATTACTAGTATATTATTGGCTGTGCTCGCGTGCTCATTTCACTATATTGCTGCTGCTGCTGCTTCTACTTCCGCTTCCGGTCACGTGACTTCCGCTCTACGTCACTTCCGGTGACGTCACTTCCGGTTCCACCACGCTCCACCACCACAAATACTAATTTGCTCGTGCCCATATACTACTGTCACAAGCACTTCGTAAATCCTAACTTAAATTACTTTTATTTGAAAAAGAATCACTGCAGTGTGATTCAAATTAACAGCAGGTCCAAGAAGACCCTACCATTAACTATTTACACCCGCTCTTTCAACGTCCAGCAAACCCAATTTCTTGTTGTGCATATATTCTCTGTATTTGACTTGAAAAGTAATGAACTAACAAGTTAAAGGATAAAATGAATATGAAAAATCATAACTTGATAGTTAAAAACGAAAGAAACATATAATATGTTAAATTAGCTTAACAATATTAAATACAGATACATATTTATCATATCTTAATAAATAGTGTACTGTTATACAACCAGGGCTTCCAAAAGTGACCATTTTCTGTTAATTATATTTTTCGGTGCAGGGATAAATTCACTGCAGAATGTTTTTTTTTCTCCGTGGTAATATAGTTTTTTAAATATTCTTTCCCCCTGAATGGATGGCTTTTCCCATTACATCTACATTAATATATTAAATATTTTAAAATAAGTAAAATATGATAAATAGTAACATAGATCTGTGATTCATTTGTGACCCCAAAAATAATTTCTTTTGGGTTAAGAAAAATACAATGTAGTAATTCCTCGGCAATTCAGTGCATTTCTAATACCAAACCAAACATTTTTCATAAACGAACATTACCCAAATATATGTATTAGCTTCTGAACAGAAGTTAAAAAGCTCTGTTTCTTTTAATTTGCATTTACGAATTAAAATTCAATGAAAGAGTCTGAAATTAAAAATTTTGAAGAATAGAAAATTATTTTATTGTTTATTTGTATTTTCGATGGTTTGACGGGTATTAGATAAAGTAAGCGAGAACCGAACAGTCAATCAAAAGAACGAACAATCCATGGACAATGGCAACACCAAGAAACGAGGACACCACTTAAGTACGGGACAAAAAAGATTCCAAGTAAAATGATCCGATTGTCCCTGTTGTATTCCATTTTGAAGTACAGTGAGTGAATAACAATATATCATCATTTGTCAGATACTTCATCTTCACACAAAGTTTATAAAGGTTTGACCATACAAGACCGTCTTTCCATCAAATGAAACGGTTAAACTACTTAAAATGGTTTAAAACTCTGAAAAAACGACAATGAAGATGTAATATAAATAAAAATAACAGGACAAAGACAAACCAAAACTAGATGTTGTCGGAAACGACAGCTATCCCCGCACCCCCTGTTTGACACAGAAAACAGTTGTTATACACCCTGGGCATAATTGTTTTTTCAATATTTTTTAAATCACACTATTGATAGTCGTTATATTTCCTAAAAGAATTCTAGGATATATGGTTGATAAGTAGAATTCCAAAAATAACTGGTCTTTTAGACTTTCAGGAAACTTACCAAGATTGTAATTAAATATTTTTTAAATCCATCGATAAAAATGTTTGTCCTAAACTACGCAGACAGTATAAGTACGGTTGATAGATAGAATTCCAAAAAATAAGCGGTCTTTGAGACTTTAAGGAAATTTACCAAAATTGGAATCAAATATTTTGAAATCAAATTGATGAAAATATTTGTCCTAAACTATACGAAAAAATTTAAGTATGATTGGTAGGTAAAATTCCAAAAAATAAGTGGTCTTTGAGACCTTCAGGAAATGTACTAAAATTGAAATCAAATATTTTTGAAATCCAATTGATGAAAATGTTTGTCCTAAACTACAAAAACAATTTAAGTATGGTTGCTAGATAGAATTCAAAAAAATAATTTGAGACTTTCAGGAAATTTACCAAAATTGGAACCACCTTTCAGAGTCGTAAGTTTTCAGAATATATTTTTTTACCAAACACTTGTCAGAATATAAGATAATATGCCAAAATAAAAAAAAAACTATGTGACTTTGAAATTTTCAGGAAATTCACCAAAGTTGGAACCTGAACCAAAAGTCCAAAAACTTATTGCAAATCTGCAGACTATATGCAACCAATCTTAATAAAGATTTAATCCTTAAATCCAAAAATGTAGGAGGAGTTTTCGTCACATGCCACATGTGTCAAAATACACATCTTTGGGTCTTTGTCAAAATTGACATCTTGGAGCCTCTTGTTTGCAACAAGGTAAAGATAAAAAATCCGAAAGCTTATTGCGCATCTGCAAACTATGTGCAACAATGCTACAACAGAATTTACTCCCTAAATCCAAAACTGTAGGAGGGGTTTGCGTCACATTGCAACATGTGTCAAAATCGACATCTTGGGGCCTCTTGTTTGCATTAACACCAATTTCAAAAATCAGAAAGCTTATTGCGCATCTGCCACAATTCTTCAACAAAATTAAAACCCTTATTTCAAAAATGTAGGAGTAGTTCGCGTCACATCGTTTCGGACAGGTGCTGTGAAAGGGTAAGCATTATCTGCCCCATGCGTTGCACCCGTCATACAATCAGCTAATATATGGTGGCGAAATAACAGGTAGGAAACTGAATGGTCAATACAATTTTCTAGACCTTAGACAATATCAATAACAATTCATGGTACATGCTACTTCTCCAACCTTTTAACAGTACAAAGTGAAATGTTTGAAATGCAGCCAATGAAACGGTAGTATATATACAATTAAAAGGACAATTGTTCAGAGAACAATTGCAAGGTCTTTCCCAGTCATTGTTACGTTTTATGTTATGTTTTGTTACGTTACATGTTTTAAATCATCTAGATGAGACACACATTGTCTCCAATATATTAGAGTAGCCATTTCTAATCATTTTATATATTTAACGATTAAAAAAAAAGCAAAAAATTTGGAAATGACTTTGACCGATGACCTTGATGACCTTTGTCCTTGGGATCAAATTGAAGGTCTCTTCTTATTGATTAATTTGATATGTTACATGACCATACCATCTGTAAAGGTTTAAAAGTTATACGCAAAAACCTATTTCCGAAACACGTCAAGGGCAGTAACTCTTTGGGGAGTCATCGGAGAGCTTCGGTCAAATGAAACAAATGTAGCCCTTAACATGATGAATATTTTTGCTGATATAATTTTTCAGCCATCTATTACGGTTTCCGAGTTTATATGCTAACAAGTTCAAAGGTCAAGGTCAAAGGTCACGGATGACCTTCAACCTGGTACTCAAATTGAAGCTCTCTTCACACTGATCACTTTAAACATATATGTTTACTATATTATCTGTAAGCGTTTAAAAGTAATTTGCAAAAACGGATTTACGGAAACGCGTCAAGGGCTATAACTCAAAAACGGTTCGTCGCACAGTTTTCGTTTAATTGAATCAAATGTAGAGATCTCAATGAGAGGAACATTTTTGCAATATAATGTTTTCATAAATTTTTTATCGTTTGCAAGATATCGCGTTAACAAAATTTCAAATAGCCGCCATTTTGAAAATGGCGGACGAAATTTTTTTTTGACCCCAGATTTGTAACCAGGGCCATCAAAGCTACCTGGAAGCCAAATTTCATCAAAATCCGACAAATTTGAAAAATTTGCATAATTAGGGGTCAAAAACAAGGCCGATTCTGCCGCACTCATGCAGAGTCCTGCATAAAAATCCCTACCTCGAGGGTAAAATGCAAACGGACGGCATTGCTATTGATCATAGGGTAAATACAAGAATTATGTCTTTCGCACGGAGCATAAGTCAGTCTCTACAGGACACCTTAAAGAGAGGTGTGCCTACGTCCGAGATTGAAATAAATAAAGATATGGCATCCAGAAGAAATAAGATGGATCAGTTCCAGGATTTCTTTCTGGAGAACGAAGAAGATTTGGAAGATAGTACCCCCACCCCACAAAAGCAGCATCAGTGCTGCAATGTCCCCAACCTGGTGCAGATGAATGAGCACACCCAGCAGTGTAAAAATTGTGGGATGGAGCAAGTCCAGCGATTTGAGCATCAACCAAGGGAGCTGAAGACCACCTGCGGCTACCCACTCAAGAGGAAGA
>MJUU01025613.1:50765-77954 GCA_002080025.1 Modiolus philippinarum
TCATGTATTTCAGTAGACATCGGCAGTATCAGTGAGAGGCCAGTATGTGTGTAAAATCCTCAGGTCACTGGATCCCAAAGCTAATTTAACGGACACGTGCAGAATATCCTGTCGATATCCCCTATTGCGTAAAGAATGTAAGTTACGTCCCAGTTTTTCTGGATTTTTAATCAGTTTCTGGCATTTTTTAACAACATTTCCGTAAAATCGAGGATGGGAAATGCCCTTAGAAATAAGCTGTTTGCGAGTGACATTATATTTAGAAGTCAGATGTTCATATCTTCGATAAAACTTTTTAAATGTATTTAACAATTTATGAAATCTGTAACCTTGCTGCAAAAGTTTTGAAGTAATAGTAAGGTTACGTTCATTGAAGTCGTCAAGAGTAGAACAAACGCGTGCGAATCGTACCAGTTGAGAAATATAAACTCCGTAGGATGGGGCTAGAGGAACGTCGCCGTCAAGAAAAGGGAAATTAGTAATACTGAAATCAAAATCATCCCTTTTATCGTAAATTTTAGTTTTTATTTTACCAGAGTCAACGATGATAGTTAGATCCAGAAAAGGGCAATTCTTAGAATCATTATTAGCTTTATTAAGTTTCAGTTGTTGTGGGTAAATGATGTCGACATAATCTAAAAACTGGGGATTGTCAATAGTAAGGATATCGTCAATATACCTGCTGTTATCGTTGAAAATTGAAATAAGTTGATCACTGTTTTGTATGGTCCCATTTTGTAATTTTTTCATGAAGTCACGTTCGTAACAGAAAAGAAAAAGATCTGCAATGAGAGGTGCACAATTTGTACCCATGGATATTCCAATGACCTGTTGATAAACAATGTTGCCAAAACGAACAAAAATGTTGTCAAGCAAAAGATTAAGTGCTTTAATCGTATCATCACACGTCCAGGAGGAATGATTGTTGTAAGTGATATTAGAAAAGAATCCTTGCGTTTTGTTACAACAAATAAACTGCAGTCCAGAAAATTTAAAAGACCATTTAATCAATTGTCCCAATTTAGATTTTATCAGATTATGCGGAAGTGTTGTATAAAGTGTAGAAAAATCATAACTGTCGATAGATGAAACTGGTTTTTGTATTGATTGCAATTTATCTAAAACTTCAATAGAGTTTTTTACACTCCAAAAGTAATTGACACCAGAGTTTTGATAAGTTTTTTCACAATATTTTATAATTAAGTCCTTTATACAAGAAAGTGCACTGGTTAAATGGATGGACAAGTTAGTAGTAGAACAATTACTCGATGCCGAAATAAAACGATGCTTGTACGGGTTTTTATGAAGCTTAGGAATCCAGTACATAGTAGGCAAGGTGTTATCTTTAGGTGGAACTTTGAGCATTTCTGTGTCCTTGTAATGTTGTTTGGTGATAGTTTATTCATCACAATTGGTGCGTTTGAAAGTATTAGACTTGTCCAATTCGTTTTGTTGGACATCGATGTAGTATTTCTTTCAAATGATTGAAACGTTGTTAGAAGCTTTGTCAACTGGTACAAACACATATTTTTTGCCAAGATCTCTCAGTTTCGACTTTATTCATTAACAGACAGCTTAGGATGTGGCTCAACATAATTATCTTTATAAAAATTAATTCTGTTGCTGACTTTGGTAATAATTTTATCTTTGAACAAATTCAGTGCGTGTTTGTCTGCACTTTCCCGTTTGCACCATTTTATACAGTACTTAGTGACTGCGTCTTTAATGATTTCAAAACAAGCTTGCCAGTGAATTTTGGAAGGTGGGCGATATTTAGGCCCTTTTCTAAAGAACTGTTGAACTTCTTTATCTTCAATGATGTTTAAGTTCCCCGTTAAAATATGTCCGCAAGGGTCATAGCGGTATGGTGACATAGAACAATCTCAGCTGCTGGGGTAGTTCTTCTCAAAATCAGCATCACAGGTGATCGAAGAGTAATTGAAAAAAATACTTCTAGTAGGTTGTTTGTAAGAAAAAGAAATGATAGGCATATCCTGGTAGTCAAAATATGCGGGTATAAGTTTTTGAATATCAGGGTCCCGGAAAATGCTTCCAATATCAATCAAATCAATCCCTTTATTAATATATTTAATTTTCAAAAATTGTTTAACATGTTCATCGGGTTTGTCGATTCTCGGAAAAAGACGATGATAACAGAACGCATCAATAATTTTTGAACATTCATATAACGGACTATTTACAGACATAGTATCACATTCCAAAGATATTTTGTAAAGTTGTGTAACAGGAATTGAACAAAGTTTGGTGAACAAGCCGTGCCGCCCATTGTTTTTGAAAACAGTATATAAATCTTAAACATTAACAAAGGTTTTACGTTTGCTTTTTATATTATAATTCACTCTTCGACCATGTGACCTGCGATGGCGTAATTTTGGAGACGAAATGCCCATGATGTCAATTGAAGCGCGCTGAGAAATGTTTCCCTACCCATGATGTTATCATTTAATCCTAATGGATAAGCTGTCTGAAGTTTTTTTAATCCAAGACAGCTCACATTCTCTTCTAGCTCTTACAAATTCTCTCTTGTATTGATCTGGGGATTTTTCTATAATTTCTAACGGTTGCACTTTTATAAATTTCCTTTCATGCTTATAAATTGAATTGTGTTGGTATATAAAGGATCTAAACTTTTTAGGAAAACGCATACGATATAAATGCTCTTGGGTGCGTCGCTGTAATGGACGACCAGTTTCACCCACGTACTGAATTCCGCAGCCTGGTTTGCTTCAGGTAATCAAATACACCAGGCTGGATGTTTTTCAGGAGATGTCAATGGGGAATCGAATGGTAAAGTTCCTGCCATTAACATTGGATTTCACAGTATTCTCCTGGACCAGGCGAGGACAAGTAGCACATTTCCTGGCGTCGCACTTTTGAATCTTAGAAAATCCACGATTGCATTTATTATATACAGACGGTGTAGAGTATTTAAATGTGTGTAAAGAGTTGCATATTTTTGATATCTTTAATGGAGAAAGAGCCTGACTACCGGATTAAGTGCTGAAAGTGAAGTATTAATCAAATTAAAGTGTGAAGGTGCAATCGTGGATTTGACGTGGCGTTTTCTGAAATTGTACCTTGATTGTATCATGAGCGTCGAAAATGTTTTTTTCCTAAACCACAAATCATAACAATGTAACTTTGAAGTTCCGGTCATTGCGAATGTCATCTGTACATCAAAAATAAAGCCCTTAAATACCAAGTTGGTTAATTCAGTATATAATCTTCTACACACATTTTAGACATGCACAAATAAATAATATCAAAGCAATATGCCAGGCTAATTTTGTAATATAAAAAAATATACTTAGCTATGTTCTGTGATGGTTGAATAGTTTTTCGGTACAAAAAAATGTTATAGACAGGTTTTTTGTTTTGTTAGATCCAGAATCCAAACTGTTTCCCATCACCTGTCATCATTTCCAAAAAGAGAAGACCTTTGAATGTGTTTTCCCATAGGGTCCAAAGTTAAAATAAGTTCTCCACTGGTGACAGACCTAACAATCACCATTTTGACAGGGACCATCGAAGGACTTTTTGTGGCCGAGTTTAGTTTTAATTTGACTCAGGAGTTTCAGAGAAGAATTTTGAATATATTTTCCCATAGGATCCACTACACATCAATGAAAATATTGCTCTCTTTTAAAAAGGAACGACTTTAATATCAAAATTATAAATATATCCCTAACATTGACAGTAATATTCCTTCTTCTCCTGCTTAAGAAGTGTATGTTTCACAGTTAATTGGTTGCCCTAGAGTAAGCATTTGATAAGACTTTCCTATTAAACATACTTGTCAATTTCCGTCTCATACAATCATTTAAAGGCTCTTTTGAGTCCTGTGGGAAAACTGCAAAGTTTCGGTCCAAACAGTGATTTAAGATTTTTTTTTTTCACTTTGTACTGGAATGGGCAATTTTTTTCATTGTCTACGAAATTTCAATATCAATTGCTGTTGAGGTGCTACTGGACACTGCGCAATGGAAGTGGAAGTTTGGCGGCCATAAAACGTTTATTTTGAAATGAATGATCCAAGATAGGACTATTGCTGATTACAATTTTTCCAGTGGATTTGAACCTGTTTTTTTTTTTATTTTTGCCCTTTTGATTTCGGCTCCTGACAAATCTGTTTTTTATTTTTTTTAATTTCCCTCATTATCCATTCGGAGCTCCTGTTGATATGGCTGACGTTTTAAGGGTTCATCCTTTTTGTGGCGTTTGTATTATATTCTGTTTATTTCGTCATCTTCGTTTATGTTATCTCTCTGTGTGTGAGCCTTATTCTGGATTTATGATTGTTTGGTTAATGCTTCGGTATTCATTTAGAAATCCATTAATAATACCTCCAATTTGTATCCACCTATGCCCTTAAAAAGTGGCTATTCCGATCATCAAATAGTGACAGTTTTAATACAATGTTTCGAGTTACAAAATACCGAAGTAACTGTAAATTTAATTTCTGCGTATGACCATTTCGAAAACTTATATCTCTGCTGTGCAGATAAAATGAAAATTGGAAATCCATAAACCGAAAGATATATAAAAAATAATCAAAAGGATCTAAAATTGGAAAATTGAAATAGGAGTTTGGTATTGCCCATAGATCTTTTAGATACAGCAATTTAGATAAGAGAGTGTTGCAGCACAAGATTCTTAATAAATAAAATTGTAAAAAAAAACGCACATTGATTTTCTTTTTCTCCTGCTACGTCTTACATCACCTCGCATCTTGTATAGATCTACAGAGAACACAACCTATTTGAAGCACTTTTCGGACTGAACATGACAAACGAATGAAGAAGCAGGGAAATGGATTCCTTTTTGAAACCTCAGTGTATAAATCTCTTTTGTACCAGTCATTGTTTATGGTCGTTATTATATAATGGTTAAGTATGCTTCTAAGTATGTATAGTGCACTTATGCCATTTACTGATATGGCCGCTATAATAAAAATATATCGTTAATTTACTTGTTGATTTATGCTTCATTTGCATGCATTCGTCCGGACATAGAACATCCATGTAGGAAGTATGTGGGAATGAAGTAAATCAGGCTTCCTATTAACAAAAGAGGCATCCGAGTGTCACAGGCAATTATCGTATATTAAAATCAACTTAAACTCTCATTTACGCAGTAGCAAACAATATATTATGTAATTGGCGACAAGACACTTATTTGTTTTTATCGTTGTTTGCCATAACGAAACATTTAAGCCATACTGCTAACCAGGCCGATAAGTGGTTAGTTTTTAACAAAAGAAATGGAACTCTTCATTAAACGAAACAAAAAAGGTCTATTCAGATTGTTTTCCGTAGTTACAAATTCCAAAAAGTTGTTCTAACAGAAAAATTGAATGATTTTTTTAAATCATGTAATTCATTAAGGTATAGAAATAATGTAAATGTTCGCCGTTTGATTGTAAAGTTTGTAATTAGTGCGTAAATTGCGGTTTAAGGGGACTGAAATGGGTGTCTATAATTCTGGATGAATTAAATATACATCTCCGGATTTTCTCCAAACTTGGCATACTGATTCAAAAAGAATTGATGAATACGTGTGCAAATTTTCATTTCCGCCCTTCCACGCAACTTACCAGAATAAAACCCCAAAGTTAGTGTATTCTGCTACAATACTTGCTCTATTTTTAGAAATGAAATCGAATTTACCTACATACGTCATGATTACAACTTACGAGTCAGAGGCCCATTCAGGTAATCGTAATTTGATTTTTGTCTATAGTTTGTTTTGATGTATTAAATGGAAGTAAACATTCTACTACGGTTCCAAATAAATATTTAGATACAGAAATCTAGAAACATTCCTGTTAATTTCGGTATAATTTTTCCATAAAGGGGTACACTGATCCCTGTGAGTACCTCGGCAGTGTTTAAAAATAACATTTACCGCCAAATAATGAACACAATGGAAAATACCACCCTCACTTATACCTTAGATACGGGATATCATTTTGGATCTTGAAAATATACATCTTTAAAATCAATTATTTCATATTTCTCCTTCAAGATTAATCCTTTGGCTATCTTTTAATACAGAAATTGTGTCCGACCCCGGTAATTTTTTGCCTTTTAATAATATTTTATTGTCACAAGGTTAATTTTTGTGTGGTCGCAGTGAAGACATTTGACATCAACTACATGTATAAACAATTTAACGTGCAATAGCAGACCAATTGTTAACTTTTATTTTGTAAATGTTTTTGTTTTACTAATGCATCGTTCCTTTGAGAACAAGCTTAATATCTAGCCGTTACTATGGACCATCAAAACAGACGACGTGTTTCTAAAATATGGCTGATGAAGTAGACGCCCACCTCATTAGCATGTTTAGAAGAGATAATTTCACACAATGACTTTTCGGTCTGTAACGAATTCAGTGAAATGTCTCTTTTTAAAATTTTGATGATACAAGCCGGGCGGAGAAACAGGCACATTAATTCTAGCAAAAACATTAAACTGAACAAGATAATCTTAAACATTTCGAGGAAAAAATATCTTGGTTTGTTTCTGACAATATGATCAGCATCTGGTCAATCGGTTATATTCCGTGTACAGGCGGGGAAGTAGTTCACAAAAATTGTCTCCCCTGTAAATTTGTTTACACATCATCCCCTCAAATAACCAAATGTGTGATGACACAGTCACGGTAAAAAAAATCTAATTTCAAAATTTGCGGTATTGTTTACATTTCACATACAATGTATCTTATGCTGCAACAATCGCTGTACAGTACAGATATACGAGAAATATACAATTGTCGTTGATTAATTTGTAAAACATTGTTTTAAAACCAACTCTTTCTGATATTCAAAACTGTATGATAATAAAGAAAAAATTCTAGTCACCCTCAAAGGGCATGAATTTAGAAATATTGAAAAATTGTTAAATATATAATTATGCATCGTATATACCATATGAAATTGATTTCTGCATTTGGCCTTTTTCAGGATCAGCTTTTTAAAAGTTTTTAAGTAGGGAGAAAATTGACTTTTCATTGTATTTTTAGCTCGCGAGTGATTTGTACTCACTGTGAAATAAATACATGGGACAATTAAAGGAGCATGTATTACGTTTAGTATTTTCACTTCATTAAATTTCAAGATTTTCGGGCACGTGTTAATTAGATTTTAAAGTGTAATATAAGGGTGAATACCATTTGGTATTCTTTTGGGGTGATTTGTTGACAGTTTCGTCTTTATACAAAGTTTGTATACCTCAGAAACATTGCTTAGGAAATAAAAATCGACCGTATTTGAACTTTTATTCTGGAGAAACGCTATTAAGGGCGGACATAAAAATTTGCACATGGATTAACAGGGATATTGGCAATCCGTATGCAAATTTTGGTCAAAATCTGAAGATGGCCTTTTTGGAGATCCACTTTGAAAGACAGACACCAAATTGATCTTTTATGCCCATTTGTGAATTTTATGTGCATCTATAAGGTCACCTGCGGCAATCGTCGTTGTTTTCATATAAATTCAAAAGATATGAATGAAAAATACTAGTATTTTTTCATTGGAAATAACTTTTATAATTATGCATCTATGGTAAACAATCCAAAAGGTAACATTTCTACCTCATTTAAACGATAGCTCAATTTCTATTGTTCTATTTCAACCACTTCCCCGCCTGTGTAGCGACATCAAAATTAAAAACAGCAATGATGACGGAATCGTTGTCCCCTCATTATGGTTTATGGCTTCAGAAAAAAGTGAGATATAACATAATTCATTTCCATTTCCGATTTGTGATACTGTCTCAATTCGTGTTGGATATGAATTGCCGTGATTTTGGATTTTATTACTTTAGAATCCTCCTTTCCTCATTCTTGCTTCGGTAACCGTTTGCCGATGTATTCCAACTAAAATTGGACATTTCAAGAACCCCTTCCCCCTGACAATCAGCTAAATGTATCATGAAACACTAGAAAATCAGCTGCCGCTTCAACGAGGCCGAAAGGGTATTTTGAATTGTTTACCATACTTTAGACTTTGAAAAAGTTATTTTCTATGTAAAGTATAAAAAACATAATTTCAAAAAGGTTTCTCTTTCAAAATTGATCGTCAAAAAGTCGAATCCGTTTTTATTCAAGTTTCGAGTAGGGAGAAAGTTAACTCTTCGTCGAAATCACAAACATTTATATTACACGACGGAATACAGCGCGTAAAGTTTTGCATTCTGTAAAAATTACTGTATTCAGTCGCGTCTTTTGATTTAAACCATAGTTGCCATTTACCCTATCAAAATACAACATTTGGGAATTTTCCGCGTAGTCTTTTTTGGCGTTATTTTTTTTCTTATTTTATTTCAGGCAGTCTTGAATTCACGGTTCTCGGTCGAACTACCAACTCATTCAACTGCAACAGAATGTTTGCGACTTTTTTATCCCCCCCCCCCGTTTACGCGAAAATAAAACTACGGCGAAAATTTCCCTGTTTACAGTATACATTTTTAATATCTCCATTGTCACATTTCCTCGGTATAAAAATTCAAAATCGATGTAATTTAATATCTTTGTTTTATTTACTATGTTTCTTGGAATTAATTTCTTATAAATCAATGCCCATTCCTATATCGATACTAATCAAAGCTCTTTAAGAGCTGAAGGTGTCTCAATGGTATTATTCCGCGATTTTTGTTTAATACTTGTTCATTTAGGTTTATTTGTATGTGCTTATAGGTTATATGAGTAGACTTTTAGGTATTTTTTTGTAATTATAAACAAGGACCCCATTGGAAATAAGTCTTTTTTGACTTTATGGGTTATCCTATGCGTTCAATATTACAATATATATACTTTTAAAACTATTTCATTGCTTAGCATGATTTTATATATTGTTTTATGTGTACATGATATGACTGTATGCACTTGCCTGAATAAAAATTATTATTATTAAGGTCTTCCACCACAGTGAAAGACCTTATTGTAATTCTTCGGATTATTATTATTAAGGTCTTTCCCCTTTCCAAGGGAAAGACCTTTCTGTATTTCGTTTGATTATTCTTCTTCTTCTTCTTTTCTGCCTCATTATCAGAAAAATGGTTGGAGATATCCTTTTCATATTTTGGGACAAAAGTCGGGACCATGTCTAGTTGATAAGAAATAGGGAACGGTCGAAAATCTCTTTCCGTTCACGAATTTTCGCCCACAGTGCGAAAAACACTGTTATGGGATAAACTCAGAAACCATAAGAGATAGCTGAAGAAATGTAATGGCAAAAATGTTTGTTAGGTCATGACGGACCTTCGTTACATTTGGACCGAAACTCTACGGTGGACCGTTCATGAGTTATGCCCCCGCAAAATTTCGTCACATCTTTAAGTACCTTTTTCTCGAAAACGGTTAGAGATACAAACCTGGAACCTTTTCCATTCATCTTAGGTGATATGTGTTACATCTAAAAATACCAAGGTCAAAGGTCATTGGTCAATTTGAACTTTGACCTCAGACCTTGTTATTGGATTAACTCGGAAACCGTGATAGATAGCTGATTAAATGTAATAGAGAAAATGTGTGTCTTGTTGAGATCTACATTTGTTACATTTGGTCCGAAATGATTGGACCAACCGTTTTGGGTCTATGGACCAAAAAGCGATTTTTGATGTCCGAATTTGGTTTTTTTGTCTATAGCTCAAATACCATTGAAGATACAAACATATTCAATACAAAAAATGTTCAACAAGACATGACCTTCAAAATAAGGTCAAGGTCAAAGTTCAAGTTCACAACCAAAAATCGTATTTCATGTTAAAGAATCAATAAATGTACATATTCACCTTATCTATGAATCAATAATTAGAACATTATGACGCAATACAGGGAAAGACCTATCAATTGTTCTTCGAACAATTGGCATACTTGTTATTTTTTTTATTCTTTTTCTTCCGCCGCGAACCCCTAAAAAAAACTACGCGACATATAATGTCGATACTTATTGTGATAAACCGACATCAGTGTGGGACGTCAAATCTGAGGGCAGCATACCGATCTTTTTGTAGTAACGGAGTGATCTGCCCCGTAACCAAAAACCTTGTTATCAGATAGACTCAGAAACCGTAACCGATATAAAAAATCTAAGATGGGGAAAATATTTGATTCATCCTCAGGATGATTTATCACACAAAAAAAATTTTTTGGGTCGCGACCCCGGTTACGCGTTTTTGACCCCTAAATATGCAAATTTCTCAAAGTTGTCCGATTTCCACCAAATTTGGTTTCCAGGTAGCTCTAATGGCCCTTATTACAAATCTGGGGTCAAAAAATTTTTTTTCGGTCGCCATTTTCAAAATGGCCGCCATTTGAAATTTTGTTATCGCAATATCTCGGAAACGATAAAAAATTTATGAAAACATTATATTGCAAAAATACTCCTCTCATTGAGATCTACATTTGCGATGCGATGAACCGTTTTTGAGTTATATTCCTTGACGCGTTTCGGTAAATTTTTTTTTGCGAATAACTCTTAAACGCTTACAGATAATATAGTAAACATATATATTTAAAATGATCAGTGCGAAGAGACCTTCAATTTGAGTACCAGGTTTAAGGTCATCGGTGACCTTTGACTGTGACCTTTGACCTTGTTATCAGATAAACTCGGAAACCGTAATAGATAGCTGATCAAATGTAATGAGAAAAATGTTCACCTTAATGAGACGCAACTTTGTGACATTTAGTCCGAAAAGATTTGACGACTCTTTAAATGAGTTATTGCCCTTTGAAAGATTTTGGGTTTCCGTTAATGCTAAATACTCCCAAACGATAAGTCGTAGAGACCTGAAACCTTGACCATTGTTCATAGGTGATATATGGTCATCTAAAACTGTGAAGGTCAAAGGTCATCGGTCAAGGTCACCGATGACCTACGGCCTTGTTATCGCTTAAACTCGTAAACTATAAGAGATAGGTGGTCAAATGTATTGGAGAAAATGTGTGTGTAATTGTCGTCTGCATATTTTTGACCAAAATAGAAAACAAAATCAAAACTCAAACATGTAATCATGGTGAAAACTGGTGAAAGACATTGCAATTGTTCTGTGAACAACTGACCTTTTTAATTATTATTATTATTTTAAGGATATCACTAGAGAAATTGACATTTTGCCATTTATTTCTCTTATTTCAAAGTTAACGGTGACCCCTAATTTTCATACCCCGCCACACGTAGTGGCGAGGTATTATGTGATACCCTCAGTCGTGTGTCCGTCTGTCTGTCCGTCCGTGTGTCTGTCCGTCCGTCCTTCCCTCCCCCGAAGGTTTCCGACTGATAACTTGTGAAAGAAATAACACAAGGTCTTCAAACTTGGTATGCAAGTTGTTAACCACAAAACTCAGGCCAAGTTCGATTTGGGTTCAGAGGTCCAAGGGGTTCTGGAGTTATGCCCTTGAAACTTTGAAATTTTGCGAATTTTAGTGTTTCCAACTGATAACTTGTGAACGAAATAACACAAGGTCTTCAAACTTAGTATGGAAATTGTTTACCACAAAACTCAGACCTAATTCGATTTTGGGTTAAGAGGTCCAAGGGGTTCTAGAGTTATGCCCCTTGAAACTTTGAAATTTTGCGAATGTTAGGGTTTCCGACTGATAACTTGTGAATGAAAAAAGACAAAGCCTTCAAACTTGATATGCAAGTTGTTTACCACTTTACTCTGGTCAAGTTTGATTTTGGAATCAGAGGTCCAAGGGGTTCTTAAGTTATGCCCTTGAAACTTTGAAATTTTTTGAATATTAGGATTTCCAACTGATAACTTGTGAACGAAATACTACAGGGTCTTCAAACTTGGTTTGTAAATTGTTTACTAAATATCTCAGACCAAGTTCGATTTTGGGTTGAGAGGTCCAAGGGTTCTGGAGTTATACCCCTCTAAACTTTGAAATTTTGCAAATTTTAGGGTTTCTTGCTCATTACTTGTGAATGAAATAACATACTGTCTTCAAACTTAGTATGTAAATTGTTAACCAAAAACACAGGCCAATTCTAATTTTTGGTTCAGCGGTACATATAGTATAGGAGTTATGACCCTTTTAACTTATAAATTTTGTGAAACGTGACTGGGTATCATGTAATGCACCATTACTATTTTTATTTTTTTATATGAAAACTATATAATGATCTCAAAACAGATAAAAAGTATGAAAAATAATCTAGAATTGATTTTAAAAGCTATCCTTTCATATAAACATTTTTCCTATCATTTCTTTGTAAAATCCTACAAATTTTAATTTCACTTTTTTGCGTTTAAATGCACGGTGACCCCAAAATTTTATTTTATATTTTTAAAAATAATACAATTATGTTTCTACAAAGAAATTTTCACAAAATTCTATACCTTGCAGACACCTTAAATAATTCACCTCATTATATGACGTGTCAGTATCCCAAATGAAAGTGGACATTTTCAGCTAGATTCACGTCTTCCCGGATTTGACTACCGACTTTGACATTTTCCCGGATTGAATCACTCACAGTGTGACGGGTGCTGTTAACAGAGCAGGACATGCTAACCCTTCCGGAGCACCTGATGTCACTCTCAGTTTCACTGGAGTTCACACTGTGAGTGCCTTTGTTCTGAATGTTGTGGTTTCTGGTTCTGTGCTTTGTGTCTGTCTGGCGTCATTGTTTTTGTGTCTAACGTCATTGTTTTCTGTGTTCTCGTTTTTGCCCTGTCTTTGGACTTCGATTTTTGTGAATGTCACCCCTTTGTTCCTTCGGTATTCTACTGCCGTTGTTTCTATGTTCAATTTCAAACTTAGACATACTAGGGGCCGTCTTGAACTTACTATGAGGTATGAGCAAAGCTCATTGTTGAAGGCCTCATGGTAACTTCAAGATGAAGAACAACAATAAAGGCGTTGTTCCTTCGCTTGTTTTTTACCATGTATTTGTAGAGACTTTGTCTCATGTGCATTTACTCCATATCCTTTTATTCACCATATACCACTGTGCAGTCAAAATATGATATCACATTGAGCAAGATTTGTTAGGAGTATGACAACTTCCTAAATTATGAGTGTTGTTTTCGGGATATGAATTATTAACTTTTTTAATTCTAAGGAAATGTGGAATATTGATACACCTAAATATTTTCATGCAGATGCAGAGGATATATCCAAATGTTTCAGACAGAATCGGCCACTCTTTACGTACATTTTTAAAATGCAATTCAACCTCGAAACGATTATGCAAGACGAATTTTGAACATGGATTGACAAATTTAATAATAATTATTAAGTTTAGACAAGTAAAATAAGCCGATCAGAGAAAATGAAACTACCTACATGCATCGTGTTTCACGATCATGTTTATTTATAACCACACGCAAATTAACGTACACGCGCATCGAGTGCAAATTTGGCATTTCTACCAAAATAATTGAAATAATCGAGAATCCTTTACACAGTCCATCATCTCCCATTTCTGATTACGGGGGAATCACAACAGAGACATATCGTTACGTCTAGATACTGTTATGTGTGCCGTTTGGCCCAAATCAAAGCATATCGAAAATGTAAACAAACAACATGTCTGCGCCCTCTAGCGGCTGATCAAGATTGAATACAGAAATAATTGCGTTAAGATCAGGCAGTTGACGTATCAATTATGAAAATTTCAAAAATGTGCCACAACTTTCATAACGAAACCTTTTTGACATCTTCAAAGATTATCCTGATATTTTTTTTCATTTTTTATATTCCTACGCGTGAAACTAATAGACCCTACTTTCGTTTTAATAATGTACTCGATAATCGTTTAATTTCTCAATACAGGAAATTAAATAAGCTTAAGAACAGCGAAGTAGTAATTTAAAATAGGTTTGGGTGTATTATAAATGTCTCGAACTGTATATTCAAGCCTATTCGACATCTCCTTTTTAGTTTCAATCCGCCATCACTTTAAAGCCTTTTAGCACCTGATTCCCTCTTTAAGCTACGTTCAAACATTTTTACCATTTCAGGAAAATAGTATGTAACGTTCTACCAGATTATTCAGTAAGTTTACTGTTTTATTTACTATTTTATAAGTAGACTTTTTAACCTGTTTAAAAGTTTCCCGCCCTGCAACATCTATTTTTATTCAATTCAAGCTGAACCGATAGCTAAGGTGTTCAGAACGAACACTAAAAATAACAATCAAGACCTGCCATACCTATATTGAAACCAAAATTACACAAACATCCATATAAAGAAAAAATACATCGCAGGATCTTCATCTTGCTCAGCTACTGATTTGTCTATCAAAGTTACTAAGATTTTGTCTCCAGTCAGAGACAGGCATTAATCATATTGTGACACTATTCATGCCCTAAGTGACAAAAAATACATGTGGATACTTAGAAATTCGAAACATTTATCGAAAAATCTTTAATCCCGTTCATTTTCTCAAATACATTCTCTGAAAACATTTGATTTTTCCACACTGTATACCGTGGTTCCCAATGACAAACCAAATTCGAGAAGCCTTTGCAAAAAAATTGTTGTATAAGGCTGTAAATTTACATTTTTTTCAAAAACTACATTTGGAGGTGCTATTTTTCAACAGCAAGTTGGCATACAAATTGGCACTATTGTGCTCCTTTACTTAAAGACTTGTTTTTATATTCTTACGAGACTAAATTTGTACACGATAATAAAATAAAAGGTGCAAGAACCTTCTATCTCACTTATAGATATATTGAGGATGTTTTTGTAATCAATTACGCATCTTTTGCCAAATGGATCCAATAGAACTATAGATAAAGGAAACGACAGTAACTACTAGATCTACATCTTTTTTTTGACTTGCATCCCAGATTTGATGAAAATGGTTATCTCAGTACTAAAATTTACGACAAAAAGGGACGATTTTAATTTCAAAATTATCAATTTCCCTAACATGGAAGTAATATTCCAGCTTTTCCTGCTTACGGAGTGTGTTTCCCAGTTGATTCGTTACGAGAGAACTAGCACAAGTTATACAGACTCTTTCATTAGACATAGTTATCTCCGAGACCGCCTTATTAATCAAGGCTTCAGAAAATTCCTTCTCATACGATTATTAAAAAAATCTTTAATAGATATCAGTCCCTTCCCTTGTAGACAAATGAAGATTTGGTCAGAACTTTGATTCAAGATTCTATTTTTACTTAGTACTAAGATGATCATTTCTTTTAACTGTCTACGACCTTTCAATGGCAATTGCTGTGAATTGCTACCCTACACTACCGCAATGAAAGGGTAGGTTAGGAATACCATAAAATCGGCTTCATCCACCATTTCTTTTGAAATGCCTGTACCAAGTCAGGACAATTGCGGTTGACATTTTTTTTTGTCTCATGGACCTTGCCTCTTCAGTCTTACACCTAGAGTTCTAGAAATAGCTCCAATGGAAAAGTAACGATAACAGAGCTTAATTTCAGCCCTGTTTTGCACATTAGGTCAAGACTGTCTTGACAACTCTGTTCGATGATTTTGTTATTACCCAAATTGTAATCCAAATACTTACTAACATAGATATGACAATTTTGAGGTAAAAAATAATAACTAATGTTAAAAAATGGATAACAGGAAACACCTACAATGGCTGAAAATTATAATTACATGCAACAATTTGCAAGGGAACTACACAAGAAAAACACGTAGAAGACAAAAGACAAACGTAGACAACGATAGGAACTCGGGACAGCCGGACTTGGTACCGACACTAGCAAAAGCCAGCGGTAGGGTTAAACCGGTTTATGGGTACCCAAATATCCCCTTTATCTGTCCCGTTTCCCTTTAGTATAAAACATACGAATAAAACCCAATACATGTAGACTACTTACTCCATGACCATAATCTTGAAAGGAGAGAAAAAGACAATACGTAATTTTGAAAGATGGGTCAAGGGGTGCTCGTCGCTAAACTACCGGCTAGCTCAAGGAGCCTAGTCTGCTGGTAGAACACTGTCGCACTACGGAAGAAAAATCAAACTCAAAACTTCCCGAAGGGTTTTGTCAAGAATCATCATAAATGTCAGTAGACATCGGCAGTATCAGTGAGAGGCCAGTATGTGTGCAAAATTTTCAGGTCACTAGGTCTCGAAGCTAATTTAACGGATGCAAGCAGAATATCTTGCCGATATCCCCTATTACGTAAAGAATGTAAGTCACGTCCCAGCTTTTCTGGATTTTTAATCAATTTCTGGCATTTTTAAGAACATTTCCGTAAAATTGAGGAGTAGAAATGCCCATAGTAATAAGCTGTTTACGAGTAACGCCATATTTAGATATTACATGTTCATATCTATTACAATACTTCTTAAATGTATTCAACAACTTATGAAATCTGTAACCTTGTTCTAAAAGTTTGGCTGTGATAATACGGTTACGTTCATTGAAATTATCAAGAGTAGAACAAACTCGTGCGAATCGTACTAGTTGAGAAATATACACCCCGTAGGATGGAGCAAGGGGAATGTCGCCATCAAGAAAAAAATCATCCCTTTTATCATATATTTTGGTTTTGATTTTACCAGAGTCAATAATGATCCCGAAAAGGGCAACATTTGGAATCATTATTAGCTTTATTTAATTTCAGTTGTTTCAGTTGTTGTGGATAAATAATTTCTACATAATCTAAAAACTGGGGATTGTCAATAGTAAGGATATCGTCTATATTCCTGCTGTTATCATTGAAAATAGAAATAAGTTTATCACTGTTAGGTATGGTTCCGTTTTGAAGTTTTTTCATGAAATCTCGTTCGTAACAGAAAAGAAAATGATCTGCATTGAGAGGTGCACAATTTGTACCCATGGGAATACCTCTGACCTGTTGATAAATAGTGTTGCCAAAACGAAGAAAAATATTGTCCAGCAAAAGATTGAGTGCATTAATCATATCATCACATGTCCAGGAACAATGATTATTATAGGTTATGTTAGAGAAGAATCCTTGTTTTTGTTAATATCAATAAAAAATTGTTATTTTCTGTTGCTAATATGTATATTTTATGACGACAACATAGTTCTTCCTCATACAAACTGTAAAACTAGAGCAAATGAACTGCAGACCAGAAAATTTAAAAGACCATTTAATAAGTTGTCCCAACTTGGATTTAATCAAATTATGTGGAGGGGTAGTATAAAGTGTAGAAAAATCATAACTGTCGATAGATGAGACTGGTCTTTGAATAGATTGTAGCAATAGAATTTTTTACACTCAAAAAGTAATTTACACTAGAGTTTTGATAAGTTTTTTCAAAGTATTTAATAACCAACTCCTTTATACAAGTAAGAGAACTAGTTAAATGGATGGATAAATTAGTAGTAGAACACCTACTAGATGCTGAAATAAAACGATGTTTGAGGGGATTTTTGTGAAGCTTCGGAACCCAGTACATGGTAGGTAATGCAATTTGATATGTGTTCATTTTATTGTCTCACTGTTTATTTTAAACTGCATATTACTGAGTTGTCGACTAAAGTGAGATTACGCATTTACCAACTGAAAATATAATGTTACAAGATGGACGTGGTTTCCTTAATAACAAAATACCGAAGTTACTGTAAATTTATTTTCTGCATAGAAAATCATTCATACGATATTCGTTGGTGCTAGTACTATACGTATTCGGGAATCTTCACAGGGTATACGGGTTCATATTCCCTGTCTGTGTTTTATATCCCCTGAGCCGTCAGGCGAAGGGGATATAGGACACAGACGAAGGGGATATAGGACACAGACAGGGAATATGAACCCGTATCCCCTGTGAAGCCCGAATAACTTTTATATTCTGATTTTATACATAGATATATGTAATTGATCTTCCCGCGATTACGTCTTTCGAAAGTGATATTAAAGTGTTTGTTTGATCGCCAGTCGAGGATAGTACTTAAATAAAAAAAATAATCCAAACAATGGTCTTTTCAAATGATAACAGTGTTATTGGAGGCTTGGTCTGCTGGAACAATTAGATATACATAGATATAAAATTAGCTTCCATGACCAAGGTCTCCCATAGACAACATCCGACTTCATATGACAAAACACATACAGATAAATGTACCCCAAATAATAAATGGGTACAAGATAACAAATAACCGAAGTTCACGTTATTTCACTTTCTGCGTATGGCCATTGCGACAACTTATGTCTCTTCAGTGCAGATCAATTCAAAACATTTGGACATCCATAAACCAAAATATATTTAAAAGCTAATAGAGAACAAATTACATATCGGATATAAATAGGCAAGCCTTAAAGCTTCGCAAGAGGGAGATACTCCTTATTTTCCTAAATAAGTTTTTGCAAGCTTCCGTATAAAATCGTGCCAATAAACTACTGACTCCTGAAAAGAGCAAAATTCCGATAGATTTAAACACCTATTATGTATTTGTTTTGTGTGCAATTTGTTACTTCTTTGACTTAAATAACTTCCAGTTGATTCAATATTTTCAGGTCAAACCATGTCTCATTCTTCGTCCGATCAAACATTTCCGACATGAAAGAATGGCTGGAAACAATGGCAACAGATTGCTACATTCCAGACAAATATATCTTATACAGATTTATTGCTTTGTACGTTTTTGTACCATGTTCTTTTAATTGTTAATGCAATTGCATTTTCACCTCAGTCTTGTCAAACATTTAAAACCGAAGCAATCAAATCGCACATCTACAGGAAGTTAGGTAATATGTCATGATTCAACACTATAGTTGATCGGTTTTAGAAAAAAACGAATGTAATTCATGCCAGTTTTCATTATTCGTCGGGTAATTTTATGTCAATCAAATACTTTTACATAAATATATGTGCTCCATAGACATTTCCGTCACATTTTCCTGTTATTCACCTTATCATCTCAAGCGTATAGCACTATACAGCTTAATAAGCCAAAATGTCAGATGGAAGCAATCGAGAGCGGAATGATAATCATGTGATTTTACCTGTAATTGCATTTTCTGTTGATATTATTTCCAAATCAATAGGCTTTTCAAAAAAAAAAAAAATACATAGAAATGAGTTCTTAACAAAGCCCACTTAAGTGTGAAGGGTTTCTTGTTTATATCACCTATTGAACAGAAATGTTTACAGTTTTGAAATAAATTGGATAAGAACCTCTTATGTTTTATTACAAAATACTTATGCATTTATCATGTGAAGTTTGACAAGATGGATTGAGCATAACGTAACAGTACATTACTAACAACGTAATCCATGTCTACCAACCAATGCTGATGGAAAAAAGTATCATGGCCGTTTGGGGTTTATGCATGGATATCCGTTATTTTCGTTAATATTGTACCCAGAGGATAATGGCGTGCAGCGAGAGTTAAAAAAAACGAAAGTAATGGACACATGTTAATCGACTACAAACCATTGGTGGATATTATTTAGCTTCTTATAAGACATTTAGTGACCGAGGCAGACATATTAAATGTATTATAAAATGTGGTCTTTTTCAGAAACAAACTATGCCATCGTGTTATTTTAGTTGAATCGCTATATATGGTCTTGGATATTTACGTATAGTAGTCATTATAGTTGTCAGTATTATCCCTGCACTTTCGAATGATTGATTGATTGAATATTGTTTAACGTCTACTGAGCATTAATATTTCAGCTATATCAAGACGAGAACAAGTTAGTTAATAAATAATCACTTTGGGGTATGGAAAGGGTCATGGGACGGGAAATTCTGACTGCCACTAGAAAAGGAGGGTGAAATCGAAAGGGGCGGGGAATTTAGCCTTGTAGCCGATCACCTACGGACCATCCAAAAAGAGCTTGCTACAGGGGTTCTTTAACGTGCAGGAGGCGTGGCATTTCTTCCAACACGTGGACCTGAGTTTACATCCCATCCAAAAGATGGGTTGTGTATTTATTCATCCCGCACAATGGGGATGGGTCCTATTTCTATATCCCGGGGTTCAAACGGGGTCAGCCCCGTTTAGGAGGGGTCATACCCCGCAAGCCGGAGATACTAGGTCCTATTTCTATACCCCGGGGTGTGTTCCCTCGGGGGACACTTTCGAATGAAAGTTTGGGGATATTGTCGTTGGCCTCGTCCATCCGTCACAAATCCTTGCGACGCCAACTCCTCCTACATTTTTCGAATTTAGGGTTTTTAATTTTGTTATAGAACTGTAACATACATGCTGCAGATGCACAATAAGCTTTCGGATTTTTGATTTTGGTCATGGTGCAACCAAGAGGACCCAAGATGTCCATTTTCACACATGTAGCATGCGACGCGAACTACTCCTACATTTTTGGATTAAAGGTTTTAATTTTGTTGTAGAATTGTTGCATATGGTCTGTAGATGCGCAATAAGCTTTCGGACTTTTGATATAAATTTATCTAAAGGCAAACAAGAGGTCCCAAGACATCGATTTGACAAAGACCACAAAATGTAGATTGGTACATACATGGCATGCGAAGCGAACTCCTCTTACATTTTTGGATTTATGGATTTAATTTCGTTGAAGAATTGTTGCGTTTAGTCTGTAGATGCGCAGTAAGCTTTCAGAATTTTGATTCAGGTTCCAACTATGGTGAATTTCCTGAAAATGTCAAAGACTGACATTTTTGGACATTTTGGCATATAATCTTACATTTTGGCAAGTATTTGGAAAAAAATAAAAATTCTGAAATTTCTGAAATTCTGAAAACTTAGAATTCAAAAATATGATTCCAATTCTGGTAAATATCCAGAAAGTGTCAAAGACCACTTATTTTTTGGAATTCTACCTAGCAACCACACTTTTAGCATTTGTTTTGATACGGTCAATCATTTCCACCAATTGGATTTCAAAGATATTTGATTCCAATTTTGATAAATATCCTGAAAGTGTCAAAGACCACTTATTTTTTTTGAATTCTACCTAGCAACCATACTGCTACGATTTGTTTCCATTAGGGCATTTTTTTTCACCTATTGGATTTCAAAATTTTTATTCCAATTTTGGTTAATTTCCTGAAAGTGTCAAAGACCACTTATTTTTTTGGAATTCTACGTAGCAACCATACTGTTAGGATTTGCTTCTATTAGGGCAATCATTTTTACCAATTGGATTTCCAAAATAATTGATTCCAATCTTGGAGAATTCCCTGAAAGTGTCAAAGACCACTTATTATTTGGAATTGTACATTGAAACCATAGTTCACTTTGTTAGAATTAAAAGAAACATTTTCACTAATTCGATTTCCAAAATATTTGATTCCATGTTTGCATTGGTAAAATTCCTGAAAGTCTCAAAGACTACTTATTTTTTGGAATTCTGCCTAACAATCATGTATTGAATTCTTTTTAGTAAAAATAGTGATTATCAAAAATTTAATTGCAAAATTATACCCAGGGTATATAACTGTATTCTGTTTCAAACAGGGAGTGCGGGGATCATTGTCGTTTCCGACAGTAATTACTCTAGTTTAGATTATAATTATATCATTTATAAAATACAAAAAAGGATAAGGCCCAGCCTTTTCCATATATTATTACATTTACACATATATAAATTTATCTGTAAATACAGACATTAAATCAATGAGACACATAAAAGTTAAAAAGGGGTAGTTCGAATGTGTTTTACTCTATCATTGTACATTATTGTTTTCTAAAAGTTTTTTTGTTGTTGTTGTTGTTGTTGTTTTTGTTTTGTTTTAGAGTTCCCCTCTCTTACAGTTTGCTTCGTTATTTGTTTGCCGCTGTCTTATTCCATAATATGTAAGTATTGATGATTTTGACTTAAAACATGCTATATGTACAATTATGGCACCAATTTAATCATCAAATTATACTTTCTTTCACTATGACTTTGACATTAAACCATGAATTTCGATATGATGAAATAATAGAATTTTATCCCGATTGGTTGCAGTAAAGCCACTTAACAGGTCACAGGCAGTTCAAATACATGTATGATTGTTTTGAATACTGAATTTCAAGAAAACAAGATCAATTTGTAACTTAAAAATGTTCGAAAGGCTTTGGATTTCATAGAAAATATCCTTTGCAACCCGAAAATGTTTGATAAATAGAATATAAAAGATAACAGGGAACACTTACAATGGCCGAAAACAGAGACACATAAAACAATATACCAAGGAAAAAAACAACGGGACAGCCGCACCCGGTATCGGAACTAGCAAAAGCCAGAGGCACGGTTAAACAGGTTTATGGGTATAACATTTGTTATGTAAACATTGAAAAGCTTTTTTATATTTCGTTTGTTATTCCTTATATGACAGTTTCTAAATGATGTATGATATTTCAATCTATTGTAGTTAAAACCATTTATAGTTTTATACCGGGAATATATAGTTATGGGGGTGTCCGTCAGTCCTTCCGTCCGTCCGTCCTTTCGCCCGTCTTTCCGTCCGTCCGTCACACCTGAGGGTACCAATCTCTTATCCGCTATTCCTCCTGAACCATTGAAAGGATTTTTTATGAAACTTTAACACATCCTTTATGACATAATGTAGATGTGCACCTCCTATTACAGAATTTGATTTGATTGATTTTTGGGGTTTCCCATAGCTAAACATGGACTTAGCCGGGTACCCATCTCTTATCCGCTACTCCTCCGTCACCTCTGAATAGATTTTCATGAAACTTTAACACAGTCTTTATGACATAATGTAGATGTGCACCTCCTATTTCAGAACTTGATTTGATTGATTTTGGGGGTTTCCCATGGCAAATCATGGACTTGGCCATTGCTTACAAGTGGTTACCCATCTCTTATCCGCTACTCCTCCTGAACCACTAAATAGATTTTCATGAAACTTTAACACAGTTTTTATGACATACTGTAATGTAGATGTGCACCTTCTATTAAAGAATTTGATTTGATTGATTTTGGGGGTTTCTCATAGCAAAACACGTACTTAGCCATTACATTACAAATGGGTACCCGTCTCTTATCCACTACTCCTTCTTAACCACTGAATAGATTTTCACGAAACTTTTACACAGTCTTTATGACATGATATAGATGTGCACCAATATACCAATATACCAATATACCAAGGAAAAAAACAACGGGACAGCCGCACCCGGTATCGGAACTAGCAAAAGCCAGAGGTACGGTTAAACAGGTTTATGGGTATAACATTTGTTATGTAAACATTGAAAAGCTTTTTTATATTTCGTTTGTTATTCCTTATATGACAGTTTCTAAATGATGTATGATATTTCAATCTATTGTAGTTAAAACCATTTATAGTTTTATACCGGGAATATATAGTTATGGGGGTGTCCGTCAGTCCTTCCGTCCGTCTGTCCTTTCGCCCGTCTTTCCGTCCGTCCGTCACACCTGAGGGTACCAATCTCTTATCCGCTATTCCTCCTGAACCATTGCATAGATTTTCATGAAACTTTAAGACAGTCTTTATGACATAATATAGATGTGCAACTCCTATTTCAGAATTTGATTTGGTTGATTTTTGGGGTTTCCCATAGCAAAACATTGACTTAGCCATTACATTACAAGTGGGTACCCATCTCTTATCCACTACCTACTCCTCCTGAACCACTGCATAGATTTTCATGAAACTTTAAGACAGTCTTTATGACATAATATAGATGTGCATCTCCTATTTCAGAATTTGATTTGATTGATTTTTAATTTCTGGAATCAAATGGGGTGCGGGGTATTTATTAGTTAGCTTTGTTCACAGTTTTTCTAGTTTCAGCTGAAGTGTCAATGAATCTGTCATGCGGTTAAATCGGCAACAACGAAAGGGTACATTTACGAGGTGCATATTGTCGTTGATGCCAATTTCAGTTAAATATGCATGACTGATTCATCAACAAAACATCTGAAAACGCATCGTTTGAACTGAAATAGCTTATAAAAATTACTTAAAACTCATAGAACATTTTAAAATGAAAACAATATTCGAACAATATTCAGTGACTGTGCTACTACCGAATGAATAACCTTTAAAATGATGTTATTACAATGTGAACATAATTCTAATTAACAAAATTAAAATAAATCATAAGCAACACATCTGAAAAGGGGGACCCAAAAAGTTGAACTTGATACTGATATATACAGGCTTATTTAGACAGTTTTGAAAACTGTTTAAATGGTAGTCTTTCATTTCTATAAAACTTCACATTTCAACATTTTTTTCCAATTTGTATAGGATAAGAACTAAAAAAAGTAATATGTACAAATGCATAGGGGCATCATCAAATATATACAGCAAAAAAATATATATATAAACGATTCAACATATTTGGTGCAAGGTAAGCACGCATTTCAGAATGGTGCTGTCAATTAAGTAACATATTAATAAAAATAATTGTTTCTGTTTTGTTAACCTTGACAAAACGGTAAAGCCGTTTTGAAATTGAATACAGTTTAGCAAAACAAACGAAATTGCTTAAAGACAATCAATGAAAAGTAATTTCATTTCGATCTGGGTATTTATGTAATTCCTCTTAAATCATAATTGTAGAATTACATAGAAAAGGATATCAACCATTTTAACACCGGTAGGCTGATGGAAAATCAAGATGAAGGACAATAATAGAAGCATTGCTAAATCCTTGGTTTTACAATGTGTTTGACCTCTTTATGTGCATTTACTCCATTTCATTTTCTTTTTTAGAGTACTAAAACATCACAAAAACTTATCATTTCCTCAATTCTTTGAGTTATATTCGGTAATCTAATGGATATTTTACAGTTTGAAATTTGCAACCTCGGTTATAGACAGACACAAACTTTGAGAATTTTATGTAGGCTTTATAATTGAAAAGGCAAACCAATTAATGTCCAAACTTAATCGAAATCGTCAAATCGATGGACAGGCTTATACTTTGGTGCTAGACCAAATTTAGAGTTTGTCAATAATAAACCATTTAATTGCTGAATAAGTAGAAGTTTGTGTGATGAAGAATATAGGGAATCTTTTTTTTGCTAGCACTAGCAAAGGGTTATGATCGGATCTCTTCAAACTCTTGACCAGCAAAAATGATGGGGAATAAAAGCATAGGAAGAAAACTTATCAGAAGTAAGCTTGTCTATCTGCTTTGACAACAAAGAGGATTTGAAACTAGAGGCTCACATGAGCCTGTATCGCTCACCTGGCGACTGGTTTTATTCATTGTCACCAATAGACCACCCATTCATACTATAAATCAGTTCACCAGATGTTACATTTTCATTCTTGGATGAGGTACAAACTAAAAATCACAAACTTTGGAAGGGATCACCTAAAGACAATTGTAACCAAGTTTGGTTCCAATTGGCTCAGTAGGTTCAGAGGAGAAGACATTTGAATGCATTTCCCATAGAGTCCCTATGTTAAACTATGTTCCATGGTGGCGGCCATCTTGAATGAGGTATGAACATAAAAATCACAAACTTTGAAGGGAAACATCTAAAGACAACTGTAACCAAGTTTGGTTTCAATTGGCTCAGTGGGTTTAGAGGAGAAGACATTTTAATGCATTTCCTATAGGGTCCCTATGTTAAACTGTGCTCCACGCTGGCAGCCATCTTGGATGAGGTACAAACGTAAAAATCACAACTTTAAAGGGGACCATCCAAGGACTATTTTGACCAAGTTTGGTTCAGTTTGACTTGGTAGTTTCAGAGAAGATCTTTGAATACATTTCCCATAGGGTCCTATGTTAAACTATGTCCCATGCTGGCGACTACCTTGGATGAAGTACGAACATAAAAATCACAAACTTTAAAGGGGACCATCCAAAGACTACTTTGGTAACCATTGGCTCAGTGGTTTCAGAGGAGAAGATCTTTGAATGCATTTCCCATAGGCTCCTATGTTAAACTATCTTCCCCGCTGACGGCCATCTTGGATAAGATGCGAACTTGCTGGACATATGTAGAAATTGTAGTTCTGGAAAACCTCAACACTTTTGCAATTCACATTTAACCTTTATCTCAAACAGTTTTTGAAATGAAAGTAAAAACGTTAAAAAAGTGTGAAAATTCAAAGAAAAAGCGGCAATAACTCCTATGTGGGTTGTCAAATTTTCTTCAAAATTGCAGGACATGTAGATCTTACTATGCTGACCATTTTTATTAAATAAACTTTAATTCTATCTTCTACCATTTTCAATGTATAAGACTAAAAGTAACGAAAAAATGAATTTTTTACGGAAAAAGGGGCAATAACTCCAAGACGGGTAAACGGATATTCTTCAAAATTGCAGGGCAGGTAGATCTCATCATGCTGATCATTTTCACTCCGTCAGAATTTTGATATCTGTAATGCTTTTTGAGTAATTTGCCAAAAACGGCAATTTACCTCTATGTTCTATTTTTAGTAACAGCAGCCATGTTGTTTGGTCTACGGTCATAAAAATCACAAACTTGAAGGAGCATATCCTGGTGATAATTCAGGCCAAGTTTGGTTAGTATTGGCCCAGTAGTTTCAGAGGAGAAGATCTTTGAATAAAAGTTAAGGGACGGACGGACGGACGACGGACGCCGAGTGATGGCAAAAACTCACATGGCCTTTGGCCAGGTGAGCTAAAAAGTACCAGGGATCTTGGAGCCTCAGCATATTAAAAACACTTGTGAAGACAAGAAAAATCAAGTAATGAAAAGTCTCTACACAAGAATTTGGTAGCTAAATCATTCCGACCACAGGGAACTATATTGAAACAAAGTTACAACATTAGTACAAGTCACTTTTCGAGAGAATTTAATATTTATTTACATTGAACTAATGCATCGTTCTATCTATTCCTATTAGACTTATCCGATAACGAGAACATATATGGATTTAAGTTACATCGTTCGAAGTAACATGTTCTACATATATTCGTTTTAGTTCTGGTAATCTGATAAAGCCTTTAAATGGATGCTTTAAAACTGTCTATTTCGGCTGAAAGCTTGTCGAAATGATACGTTAAACATAGACCAATGCAAACATGTTTATGAGAAAAAAGTAATGTCCAGGGAAGATATTTATTTGTATTTTTCTTGTTTTGTTTTTATGAGATAAGACTTCAATGCATTAAATGGCGTCTGTTTGATGTATTTATGCTGTTTTACAAATGAATCGATGCATTTAAAAATGGGTGATAACGTAATAATACAAAGCTATATCTACAACGTGACAAAACGTTATTCCTTTTAAATAGAATTGAATTGTTATATTCTGCATATGGTTATCTGAATAATTTACTGTAAAAGAT
>MJUU01025613.1:91538-110849 GCA_002080025.1 Modiolus philippinarum
GTTAAACACAAACAGGTTTGCATAACCGCACAAAAATGTTATCATGCATTGAACCAACTAATATGATTATTTAGATAATGTCGAAAATGGTTGAACGGCGAGACCTGAAGGTCACTTGCCGTTCAACGATTTTCGACACTATCTAAATAATCATATTAGTTGGTTCAATGCATGATAACTTATAATCTATGTCACCAGTGATCGAGAACATTTCAAGATTGATGACTCGCTATTGTTATATGATTATTGAGTCAAGGTCGACTTGGGATAGTTTGTTAAAACTTATTCATTCAGATCAAGTTAAAGATGAACTTGTTTTTTTGAGAGAACATATCGTAAAATTGAATTTAAAGCATTTAGCTCAATACAGTTGTTCTTCTGTAATTGTATACTCAGATGCTAGTGATTTTGCCGCTGGTGCATATACAGTAGAATTAGATGCAAAAATCTGTCATAAGATGTGGAATTCTGTTGAAAAAATTCAAAGTTCAACATGGCGCGAATTGAAAGCTATTGAGCTTGCTTTAAGTTCGTTCAAACACCAGTTTAAAGGAAAAACCATAAAGTGGTTTACGGACAATCAGAACTGCGTTAGAATTGTAAAAGCAGGTAGCATGAAGCTAGATTTACTTGTGTTAGCAAGAAGTATTTATTCAATGTGCGTTGCAAATTCTATTTCCATTGATATTCAATGGGTCCCAAGAGCTGAAAATGACAAAGCTGATTACATTAGTAGATTAGTTGATCACCAAGACTGGGAAGTTTCTTGGGAATTTTTTAATTTTATCAACAGCCTTTGGGGTCCATTTACAATGGACCGCTTTGCTAACTTCAATAATAAAAAACTCGAAAGGTACAATTCTTTATATTGGAATCCA
This sequence comes from Modiolus philippinarum, assembly GCA_002080025.1. Lineage (NCBI taxonomy): Eukaryota > Metazoa > Mollusca > Bivalvia > Mytilida > Modiolidae > Modiolus > Modiolus philippinarum. Next base: position 92,417 of record MJUU01025613.1, read on the forward strand.
GGTTCAGAGGCTATAGATGCATTTTCTCAAAACTGGAAATTAGACAATAATTGGCTTGTACCCCCAGTGTTTTCAGTCCTTAGAACTATTAAACATCTGCTTTACTGTAAAGCGAGAGGTGCACTTATTGTGCCGAAATGGGTGTCTGCTCCTTATTGGCCATACATTTTTGATGAAGATTTGCATTACAGAAATTATGTTGTTGATGTCTTAGAATTTAAGAACACTAGCGGTATTTTTGTTCAAGGTTCAAATCCGAATTCGATTTTCGGGAAGGAGCCTTTTATTACGCCAATACTGGCGGTTAGATTTTGTGCAATTTAGATCAGTTACATGTAAATATAAATAAATATATTAGATGTTTTCAAATTTGTTGAAGATGTGTTTTTTGAACCTTTGTTTGAAGCTGTATTTGGATTTTTTTTTCGGGCATGTATATTTGACATGGTCCTTTTTATCAAGTGGCATGGTCATAAGAATATTATGGATGTAATATATATGACAATGATCCATGTTTTTATACGGCAAGGCCCTAGCTATGTTTATTGGCATATGGTTAGTATATTTATTAGTGAATATGACAAGGCCCTAATTGTACTGGGTCATAGTATTGAATGTGACAAGGCCCTAACATGCTTAGTGGCATGGTCAGTTATATGATATTGAATGTGACAAGGCCCTAGCATGTTTAGTGGCATGGTCGGTTATATGATATTGAATGTGACAAGGCCCTAACATGTTTAGTGGCATGGTCGGTTATATGATATTTAATGTGACAAGGCCCTAATATGTTTAGTGACATGGTCGGTGTATATTAATAGTAATGAATGTGACAAGGCCCTAACATGTTTAGTGGCATGGTCGTTATATATAGTAATGAATATGTCAAGGCAATAAAGTGATACAGCCGATTATTTTGTTATGCGTACATAATGATTTGATATATGATTTTAACCTTTGTTTTTGTATATACATTTTTCAGCTATTTGTCAATTTGGGAGATGGGAAAATTTTCGAAATGAATCTTCAATTTTGTCTGACGAGCTGTTGGAGATGGCGGACAAGGTGCAAGAGATGTGTTTAAATTCAAGAGCTGACTCGACTAGAAAGTGTTACAAACATGCCTTTGAAAAGTGGTGTAAATGGTGTGTATATCATAAGCTTCCTTCTTTTCCAGCTACCGAATTTCACGTTTCACTTTATCTGATACATCTTTCTAATTTACGTAAATCAACCAGTACTATAAACGAAGCATTTCACAGCATAAGTTGGGCTCACAAGCTCGCAGGAGTATCTAATCCTTGTACATCTGAATTTATCAAAAGTGTCAAAGAAGGGGCTATCAGAACTGTAGGTCACACTATACATAAGAAAGAACCGATCACATCCGATATTTTAAAACAGATTGTTCATAATTACGGTAAAGATAGTTCTAATCTTAAAGATTTAAGACTCGCTACTATGTGTCTTGTTTGTTGCTCTGGTTTTTAAGATTTTCAGAATTAGTAAATCTCAAGCGCTCTGATGTAAAATTTTATGATGATCATATCAATTTATATATAGAAAAAAGTAAAACAGATGTTTATAGAGAGGGTAAAGACGTAGTTATTTCAGCTACAAATAATTTCACATGTCCTGTTACTATGTTATCTAGATATTTAGCATTAGCAAATATTTCAGAAGGTAGTACTGAATATATATTTAGATCTATTAGTTACTGTAGCAAAACTAGAACATATAAACTTAGAAAAAGTGGTAATTTATCATATATATTCCAAAATTTTAGATTTTATCTGCACTGAAGAGACATAAGTTGTCGAAATGCGCATATGCAGAAAATAAATTCACAGTAACTTCGGTATTTAGTTATACAACAGCTAGAGACATTTTACTGTCTGCCTTACAAAAACTTGGTTTAGACAAATCCAAATTCAGCTTACATAGTTTAAGATCCGGGGGTGCAACAGCTGCTGCCACCGCTGGAGTGGAGGATAGACTTTTCAAAAAACACGGACGATGGAAGAGTGACAATGCGAAAGACGGTTTTGTAAAAGAAAATCTTTCTAATAGAATGTCATTGTCTAAACAATTAGGTATATAAACGTGTTTATTTTTTGTAGACTTTACCAATTAGTTTCCCTTTCTTTGTTTTTGCTTTCGATTGTTAGCTGCACGTCCGGCGAGCTGATCCCATAATATATGGTGTTTGTGTCTTATTGATAGTGTGATGATGTTTTAGTTCATAAATAATTTATGTTAGGTTGAGGAACGAATTAGAACATAAATGTATTTATTTACGTTATTGAAGAACACGTGATTTTTGCATTTAAGGTATACACGTGTGTTTGTTTACTAAAATACTATATATATATTTGTATAGGTTAACATTGGCATTTAACCTATAGGTTAAAGTTTCATTTTGTTCCGCACGGAATTTTTTTTTAGAGGCGGGAAATATATTTCCCTCGTTTGCCATTCGACGCTCAGCCTTCTGTGCAGCTAACCAACCCACCCACCCCCGGATGTTTATAATGTAAAACTTGATATTTTTTGTATATTTTTTATATATTTATTTTTTGTTGATCATCTTCTAATAATGTGTATTTTTGTCGTTGTAGATAGAGTTAATCCATGTTGCAGCGGCCGGTGCAGACGTTATAAAGGACTGTAATTCTTGTATTAAATAAATTGTTAGCTGCACGTCCGGCGAGCTGATCCCATAATATATGGTGTTTGTGTCTTATTGATAGTGTGATGATGTTTTAGTTCATAAATAATTTATGTTCGGTTGAGGAACGAATTAGAACATAACCATTGATACCTATTTCTTAATTCTTAATACTTAATTCTTATTTCTTAATACTTATTTCTTAATTCATAATTCTGAATACTTAATTCTGAATACTAATTTCTTATTCTTAATACTTAATTCTTAATACTTAATTCTTAATTCTGAATACTTATTTCTTAATTCTTAATACTTAATTCTTAATACTGAATACTTATTTCTTAATTCTTAATACTTAATTCTTATTTCTTAATACTTAATTCTTCATACTTAATTCTCAGTACGTAAATTTTCTTATATATTTAAAAATATGACAATTTTGCTGCTCTCCTGTTGTCTAGAGCAAAACCAGGTAGTAAACGAAATTTGAAAACCCTACTCGAAAGGATAATATCCCGTGGCCAGAAGATGAGCGTCGTGTCTGAGACTAGAGCTGAGCTCTTCATTTATTTATGGACAAGATTCATATTCAACTACTATTTGCCACCCGCCTTGCCGAGGTCTTCGTCCTCTTGTTGAAAGGCAAAAACCTTCAGAAGCACTACAACGGTCATTACCTTTAAAGAAATTGACGCTACACTTTTACAGAAAATTGCAACCAATACCGAGGCCAAGCATGGGTTCCTCTTCATCGTCTCTGGGGACCAAAGCAAGATCTTGACCTGATTTAACCCATCCTTAAATCTGCACGAGAACAAATCTTACGAGATAACCCTCGTGACTCTGGAAACATACTACCCCATCCCTAATGTCCATGCCGGGAATAATAATTCCGCTATTCACAAGACGATGGTGTCCACTGGTTTCCCGTTGCAGTGATCATCAGCTCCTACGGCAACGACAATATCAATTATGAGATCCAGCGGTAACTGCGGCTGAACAAACACAAAATCATTTTCTTTCCCCATGCTAACTGCGTGACTCTGAGAGCAACGGTCACCCTCGCCAGATGCTACCGGACCGTAGCACAAAAGGCAAATAAGGGTTGCCCCGTGAGCGTTCGATTGCTGCATTCAGACCTATTTTGTGGGCACAAGTTAATCTAGTGCATTACTATGCTCTTGTAGAGCAGTAAGGATGGTATGGTCTTAGAGATGAGCCAAAAAGCAAGTGAAGTATAATGTAAAGAAAGGTGGATCCTTCCCAATGTTCGCAGGACTCGCCTCTGTTGTTCTTCTTATGCTAGCCAAAACCGTGCCACCTGCTTTAGGTTTTTGAATTCAAGACTTCCAATCATCGTCAACTCAGAGGTCAACAACAACGTCAAATAAAAAAAGAATTAGTAATTTGTACTACCACACTTTTCTTGTTTTTACCATTCTCCTTAGTATTGTTAGTTAAATGTTGCTTCCTCGGCCTTTATGCTGAACCAAGTCAAAGATGTAACGTTGCCGACACATGACATTTAATTTCAATCGTTATTTTTTATGCAAAGCGTTCCTTTATACTATATAGAACCACAAGGGACATTACGACAGTAATTGGCGTTGTCCATATCAAGTGATCTGCAATGTAAATTTCACAATATAAGACACTTTGAGTATAATCTTGTTTTAGCCATTGACTACATAAGTCTTCGTCTACTTCTGGTATGTCAGACAAAACTCTTCCGAAACAGTTTATCTTGCAGCTATAGAAATGCTTTATTCCACATGAAAATTAATGTATTCTGTTTTTTTAAATGGTGTAATGATAAGGAAGAAACAAATTATTGGCAGTAATACCAATTGGTCAATATTCGTCGTCTGAGTGCTTTTAACAAATTTCATTATTGTGTTTCTCTTTTCTAGTTATGATAGATGGAGAAATACAATCACGCAAAATATAATGGTTGTTCGACTAGCTATAGAAACTTTTGAAGATATTTTGCAAGGCCATTTATTACATCTGTTCTAGAGCTGGTGAATGATTACAATAGTTGTATTGTGAATATCAGCCTACCGTTGATAAAACGGTTGATATCGTTTTCTGTGTAATTCTACGATGATTATTAAGGGGAATAAGGTGAATACCCAGATCGAAATAAACCGACTTTTCCTATATTGTTTGTAAGAAATCCCTTTTGTGTTCTTAAATTGTATTCAATTTCAAAATGGCTTAGCGGTTTTGTCAATGTTTACATAACAAAAACAATTATTTATTTACTGAAGAGTATATTTTATTGAAATTGCCGATTCAAAATGACTGCATATCTTGCACTGAATACATTAGATAGTTTACATTATACCCCCACTCGTGAATGGGTGGTATATTGGAATACCCTTGTCCGTCCGTCCGAAGTTTATTGCATTTATCTCAGCTACTGCTTGGCCGATTCATTTCAAAGATAAGGGGGGATGTGTCATCTGCCATTTTGGTTGCCTTATGATATCAACTTCCTGTTGGCGAGACTTAGCTATTTTTTCCCTTTATGGAACATAGTGAAAATTTTCGTCCCACCTTTCTCCGCTACTGCCGGGAGGATTTATTTCAAATTTAGTATTTAACTTATGCGTCGTCTGCCTTTTTGGTTGCCTTATGATATCAACTTCCTGTTTGGCGGGACTTAGCCATTTTCCCTTTATTAAACATAGTGAAAATTTTTGTCGCACTTTTCTCAGCTACTGCTTGGCCGATTTATTTCAATTTTGGTATTTGACTTCATGTATAGGGGTAATGTGTCGTCTGCCATTTTAGTTGCCTTATGATATCAACTCCCTGTTTGGCGGGACTTAGGCTTTTTTTCCTATTTAAAGTTCAAAACAATACGAGTGAGGGTATACCAAGCACGACAACGCGTGCAACCTCATTTTATACCTTTTCAAGGGATACATAATATCGTGTCACCTTTGCTTTTGTACATTCGAACAATTAAGACAACCAGTCTGAAATTCCTTTATATTTCCATTTCAAACTCAACAACTATTCGTAGTATGTGTTTTTCAGATGTGTTATCAATTTAGATCAAATGAATAGTATTTGAAAATCAGGATTTGCTTTTATTTTTATTTCTTTTTGATTTGTTGTTTTATTTTGTTTAACACTGACTTTTCTGCGAGTTATATTCACATGCACTGTCATAACACGTTTTCGAAATTTATTCGTTCTCTAGTAACAAAGTCGTTGAATATCTTTTGATTAATAGGAGGGACCTTTGTTCTGTCTTTGTCGACACCAAATGTACAACAAAATGACCTGAGGTTAACAACACTGTAGCTGTTACATGCATCGTCAGAAAAGGTCTCTCCATTAACAATACCGATGCTGGTCATAAAGAATGTAAGCCGTGACAAAAATACCGCGAATCTTGAGACAATCGAAAGAAGATCGTTAATTAATTCACACCCAAACATTATTTTAGGCTCCAATGAAGCGGATTTTGGTTATGGTTCAGAAATAATTCCTTGAAATCAGCAGCAAACCACAGTAACGTTCACCTAAATCCGAAAGCCATGAATAAATTTGATCGGTTTTTTTAAACAAAGATGCATTTCCCGGCGCAGGAGTTTTACTTAACAATCCAATGAGGACCTTAGCCAAATTCTTTACTTTAGAGTTCCCTTGGGATTAAATATAGGATGAGGAGCACGAATTTAGATGTTTTGTTTTCATTACTGATTTAACGCAATTTTGCTAGGTGCTGTTAGGCACTGTTTGCAGATCAGAACGATTTATTAGCCATAATTGTCAATCTGCCATACCATGGGTGTTATAACAAAATTACCGAACAGAGTTGTCAAGAACCGAAGTCCTTGAGACAAAAATACAAATCAGGTAGAATCCACCGGCAAAAATTGTCGATCGCAATGGAACTGACTTGGTACAGGCATTTCAAAAGAAATTGTGGGTTAAACCGGTTTTATGGCATACCACCCCCTTCCATGGCAGTAGCGTCCGGTAGCAACTCAACATCAATTACTATTAAAAGGTCGTAGACAATTAAAAAAAGATCATTCCAGTACTAAGAAAAAAGAATCTTTAATCAGAGTCTGGACTGAAACTTCAAACAAATTTTTCCACAAGGGACTGTTTTCTATTAAAAGATTTTTTACTGATCGTATGAGACGGAACTTTTGGAAACCTTGATTAAAAAGGCGGTCACGGAGATAACTATGTTTGATTAGAAAGTCTGTATAATTTGTGCAAGCTCTCGCGTAACGAATCAACTTTGAAACATACACTCAGGAGCAGGAGAAGCTCGAATATTACCGTCCGTGTTAGGGAAATTGATAATTTTGAAATTAAAATCGTCCCCTTTGACGTAAAAAGGAGTACTGAGATGACAATTTTCGTCACATTTGTCACACAAGTCCAAAAAAAGATGTAGAGCTCCAGTTCTAGCAGATAGGATCCGTTTAGCAAAAAATGTGTTATAATGGAAAGATCATCATCAATATAATCAATGAAGGGATATGAAGTAAATGCACGTGAGACAAAATCTCTACAGATACATGGTAAAACCAAACAATGGACAAAGGCTTTATTGTTGTTTTTCATTTTGAAATCACCATGAGGACTTCAACAATGAGCTTTGCAAGTCGGCCCCTAGCACTGGTTTGATCGGAATTCATTACTAGATGTCGAGCAACGCTACATCCATCTTTTTTCATGGCACGGATGCGGGATTGTCAACAAACATAAAATTAACTTGTAAAGTGTTGTTACAATCACTGTCATCCGTTGCCCGACAAAAAGACCAACAGAAGACAATCACAACATACAAACAATCACAGGGCGCTCATATCTATAAGTGAGATAGGAGGATATAGCATCTTCAATTTTTTTAATCTCTTACGAGTTGCTGAATAAATTCAGTCTCGTGAGAATATAAAAACAAGTCTGTGAGGAGAGGAGCACATGTTGTGCCCATATGCCAACTTGCTGTTGATAAATAGTGCCTCCAAATATTACAGATATATTATCAACTAGAAAATAAAGCACACTGCACACCTCTTTTTCCTCGTAGCATATTTTTCCTTTTAAATTGTTTTTTAAAAAAAATGTGGGATTTATAACCCACTGCTAATAACCAAATACACCACATTTTATTGAATCGGCAAAGGCTTTTTGAATGGTACTTTTGATTCGTGATTTTAGTTAATCATGAGGAAGCGTGGTATACAGTGTGGAAAAATACTTCGACTTTTTTCCACATGTAATTTATGTCACTTCGGGCAAGAATAGTTCCACGGTATGATTGATGTATATGAGAGTATCAGCTGTCTTTTAACAGACGACGGACTTCCAGCTATTGCCAATAGTTTGACTTGAATACTTGAATATCTACGTTTTTGCACGTTTTTTAAACAAATATTTCACTTGATTTTGTGATGTAAGGTTTACCTCCCACGAATATGTACATTTTATATGAGGTTTATCAATGAAAAGTTAATAAATATATTCCTTTTTTAACTATAAAATACTTACGTTGTTCTTCAATCATGTGAAAAGAATCAAATGTTAATGCATTAATAATGTTTGTTTTTAATTTAGAACATTTATAAAGAACGTGTTAAAAATCAACAGGATTATTTTAGACCTATTTATCCATTTGTATTAATGACAAATATATGTATATTTGATAAATAAATTCGCACCCACAGACAACACAAATAACAAGTGGAATTTCGGTAGGTATTTATATATATACATGTATATTGACAACATATCATAGATCTTCAAGTCTATAACCTTTTAATTTATATCCTAAATTTGATGAAAAAATAATTTAGAGAACGTATAGAAAAATATTGTAAGAGACATGACAACACACCGGGGCAACACGGGAAACACCCATCTTAAATGAAATTTCAATCACAGGCAACTGTTATATATTTGATTTGTGTATGGTTGATGGATACACAGTGTTGTATATTATCATCCCGGAATGTAGGGGTTACTCCGGTATGGTACTTGTTTAGAATATATTTCATTTCTTATCTCTATGTAGGGAACAAGGAAGGAATTCATTTCCCATTGCCCACAATGCTAATATATTTCAGATTTATAGTACTTTCTAACAATGATCAGATCAAAAACTATTCTTGCTGTTCAGGAACTTTTATTGGCACTTCTAAAAATAAAAAGTTTATATATGCATGACCGCCTTCCTTTTGATCTTTTTATAGAAGAGTGGGGATACCCCCATTAAAGTTCACAATGTCTGCATAGAATGTGAAAAAATCCATCTTTTTTAAAAAATCACCAAAAATTACTGTGAAGTGCTAAACATTTTCTAATTATTTATTGAAAGACTATAAAGAGTAAATGACATGAAAATGTGAAAGACTTGGTTAATTTACATCTTATCATGCAGCACAGCCAATCCTTACTTTACTTATCATTCAATTCCTTGGGTACACAGATAAACAAACTGGTTCCCTTACTGAATTCCTTCCTTTTTACCTGTATCATATTTCTATCTCTCTCTCTTTCTGCTGTTGTTATACGCATTGCATGTAATACACCTCTCGCTTATTAAAAATCGAAATTAAAATACGTTTTCTAATTCATATCATTTCAAAAATGCAATATGGTGGAGAACCCGAATTTTTCTGAATTATCTGTGAAATTTTTAACAAAATTTGACTTATTATAAAGAAGTTGTCTTTGTCTAAACTTTATGAATTTCTACAACCTCGTGGCTGCCTCAACTATTTATAGATATCACGCAGTGACTCAATAATGGACAACAAATGGCGTAATTAGTGTTGAATAAGGGTGATGATGGTTGTTTATGTCTTAGTATATATATAACCATAGACTAGGGGGATGTTTGTTTGTCACGCTAGTGGAGTCCCTGTTACCGTTTCTCTATATTATGTGAGCTGGACTAGGTTTCCCAAAGTTTGGACAACTTGCTTGCCAACTTTTTTTTATCTTCATGTCACGTTTTGGGGAAATCCCATTGGAATAGTAGCGGAACTGTATATATGTACATTATGTGTATTTATCAGTATGATCTGTGTATTACGTGCTGCCATCCAATTGTCTCTATCGCTTGAGTCAAAATTTCTGCAGAGCGTTAGTGTAGCGTACATTTATTTCATTGATGATGATTGTAGCACCAATATCTAATGATGTTCGTCACCATATATAAATGGATGATTGGTGATAATTGTATCCCCATGCTTGATGACATTGTCTCGTGTATTTGCTCGGTGATAATTGTATCACCACATTTGATGACAAAGCCTTACGTACTTGCTCGGTAATAATGGTATCACCAGATATGATGAATGCTGAATTGTGTACTTGTTCGGTGATAATTGTTTCACCATGTTGATGAGATTTGGTATTTTCGGTGATGATTGAGTCACCAAAATTGTAGCTGCTAACCATTTGTCTATAGTCGGTGATAATAGTATCGCCACTATGTATGGAAGATTATGCTATGGAGAACATGAAGATTTTTGGATATTTGTTTATATATTTGTACTTTGTATTTTTTCATTTAAGTTTTACAATTTGTCTACCAACTTTTGTTTAATCGGAAACCTGAAGTCTCCATTGGTCTTTTCATTTGTAAGAGAGTGCTGTATGAGGTAGTTGATTTGTTCTAGATATAAAACCGGTTTGTTTCACATAACATTTTTGTTCAATTGTGTGAAAGAGTGTGCAACTGTGTCAAATGAAACGTGTGTGTCAGCCAACCAAACTACGAGAATATTATTTGAAATAACAAGAGTTTCCGGTCTCTGCTAGACATTTCTATCTATATGAACAACCTCGAACCTTCACTCAATTTGTTTTATCATGAACTGTAATTTCAATGTTCTGATATCTTTACATTTGTTGACCAAAGTAGTTTCAAGGATAGTAAAGAAGTGTGGTAGTTGTAGTTGATAGTTGTAAATATGGACTTCATCTTTGTTTCGATAATTTTTTTTTCTACACTGCGTTTGCCAACAACCATTTCGAAATTATTAATTTCTTTTCTTTTTGGGCCGGGGATGTTATATATTTGATTTGTGTATGTTTGATGGAAAAACAGTGTTGTATATTATCATCCCGGAATGTAGGGGTTACTCCTTTATGGTACTTGTGTAGAATATATTTCATTTCTTATCTCTATGTATCATATTTCTATCTATCTCTCTTGCTGCTGTTGGTATACGCATTGCATGTAATACACCCCTCGCTTATTAAAAATCGAAATTAAAATACGTTTTCTAATTCATATCATTTCAAAAATGCAATACAACAATCCACCAAACAATTCCTCCAGATAAGCACAAATGAAACTTTAACATAGCGCCAACGTGTACCAAAGTGTGACAATAATTTCGTACATGCGTATGTGCGTTGTATAAGTTCGTAACACGTTTCAAACACGCCGGACAGTTTTAGGTATCAAACCAACAAGTAAACAAATCAAAGCTTGGAACATATGAGAAATATACCTTTTTAATGTAAAGAAATACTTTGTACTCTTGCACCATTAAAACTATTCGAGGGATTGTGATGAATTATACACCAATTTAAACATTGATATACAAGGTCAATTGATCTGGTGTAATTTCCATCACTGAAAGTAAGAGAAATCCCAATGACTATTTTTGCGCAAAGTTGTGACGTCATTGTGCGTATTTATAGGTGGCTTTCCTTAACACACTGGGAACCCTTTAAATGTATGATGAAAATTTGATATGATTTAGGCCAGGTATGTGCCTTGGAAACATTTAACTTAAGATAAATTGCCCAGGGAGGCTTGAAAGTTCCAAATTTTAGTTAAAATTGTTAAAGAAATGGATTGGTGGTTTCACACCTTTATAGAAATTTCACATATAACCAATTCATAACAGCTGGCGTTTTGTTTAGGTATTTAACTTTATTATGAAGTTTCTTAAACATCAACTTGAAAATGCAATTTAATACTAAGTGCTGTTTAGGTTAAATATGGATTTCTAATTAGTACAAGATATACACCCAATGTAAATTCAATTGCACATACATTTTCTTCAATACGTTGTTTGCTTTACTATATAATTGTATAAGACTTTTTGTACTTCCAATATGATTAGAAAAACTATTTATTTTTCTGTGAGGTTTTACAGGCGCGGATCCAGGCAATAAGAAAAGGGGGTTCCTATTGTAAATGAAGGGAAATTTCGCTGAGCGGAGCGAGACCGACAATTTTTGGGGGTATTTTCTTAATAAAACATAATGATATTCATTTGAAATACACGATTGTCCAGAAAAAAGGGGGGGTTCCAACCCCCGGACCCCCCCTCTGGATCCGCCATTGTTATATAATGCACTTTGTTTGATAAGTCCTTACAAATCAGCTGCAGACTACAGATTAAATAGGCATTTTTTATTCAAAAATTGAAAAAGATTATCATGAAATATAAGGGAATTTTGCTGACGAACCAATAAATTTTGTTTTCGAAGACATTCCTTCATATGCAATGTAGTCACAGTAGTCAATGAAACCGAGTAAAAAGATATTTACGACATTAAGGGGAAAAAGGGTATAAAATAACAAAATACAAATGTACTTTCTATAGAAAGCAATTTATTAAAGATAGTCGAAAAGATGTCGTCCTCTATACTTCACTGGTCGAGAGTTTTAAGTGTGAAGTATATATCTCGTGTATCTATTTGTTATCCTTAAAAATAGTACGTCAAACTGACAGGAGGATTATGTTCCAACCATCTGATATCTGATTTTACTAGATTGAGCAAATCAAGATGAAGCAGCATATCAAAACGGATGCAAAAATCACCCCTTTAAACAAGTGTTCAACAAAAGCTATGCACTAATATTCTATGGCAATTGGTTAGAGTAGAAATTAATGTGAAGAAGATAACAGGAAACACTTACAGTGGTCGAAAATTACTGTACAATCACATGTTACAATCTACCATACCAGGGATCTGCACAAGAAAAACAACAAAAAGGAAAAAGACAAGCGTAGACAACGATAGGATTTCGGGATAGCCGGAGTTGATAAATACACTAGCAAGAACATGCGGTAGGATTAAACCGACTTATGGGCACCCAAACGTCCCCGTTCTCTATCCCGTTTCCCTATAGTATATTAAACATACAAATAAATCACAATACAAATAAACTACTAACTCCAAGACCACAATCTAAAGTAAAGTAAAGAATAAGACAAATATGGGTCAAGGTGTGCTCGTAGCTAACCTACCGGCTAGCTCGAGGGACCTTGTCTGATGGTAAAACACTGTCGATATGTGATAAAATTCGTTTTAAATTAAATTTCCCTTCTGGATTCAACCTCTTCATTGTCAATATTATTTCCAAAAAGAAATATATTTTTGTAACTTATCTGGAAAGTAGAATAGTGTCTAAAAACACTTTTTTACGATTTGGTACATTTTGCATGAAAACAATAAAAACTGCTTTATACGTACAAACATTCTGCTCAGACATTTTCTTACAATCACTAGCCCATGTTTTTTTTCTATAAATCCGGGATTCATATTTACCCATGTAATTAAAACATCATAACCTCTCGTGCTTCCTTTGATCAATACACACTGAAACTATAACCGGGATAACTGGAATGTGCGTAAATTTTAATCACATAATAATAATTCTGTTCTCTAATATTTTCAACGTAATAATCAATTCTGTAGTTCCCATCAATCTTCATATTCTACATTCCGGAAAGTGAACAAATCACAGTTCATCAATATGGAACACCTAGTGCAGCAAAAGTAAAAACTAAAAATAAAAAAGGACGAACGAAACATATGTTATCATAAAATAGGAATAGGATCAAGTGGTTTGTAAGAGTAATCATCTTTTGATATATATGTCTCGCATAGTAACTCATCATAAAACAGAAATGGTGAATAATAATCTTCCGATACACATACATGTGTAGGTCTCGAATGGAAACTCCTCAATAAACAGAAATGGGATTAGGTAGTTCGTAGCCTGGTACACATGTGTCTTTCGTAGAAACTCACCATATACAGGAAAGGATCAGGTGGTCCATGGGAGTAATCGACCTCTGCTACAATGTGACTTATAATAAAACAGGTTCGATCAGGTAGTTCGTAAGAGAAATCATCCCCTGATGCACATGTGTCTCTCGTAATCTCGCTATAAAACGGGAAAAATCAGCAGGTTCGAATCGCCTCTGCTACAGAGTCAAGTTCCGATCAGATGGTTCGTATGTATAATCAACCACTGCTACGTAAGTGTCCCGCGTATCGACCCATCATAAAACAGGAAACGGTGGGGTGGTTCGTAAATTCATCCTCTGCCACGTAAGTTTCTCCCGTATTGACCGATCACAAATAGGAATGAACTAGAAAAACTATGAGCAAAGCTCACAAATACTTACCCTGCTCCAACATTTGATTCCAGAAGTAAAAAAAATCACCAAAAAAAACCCCAAAAAATAACAAAAAAAAAAAAAAAAAAAAAAAAAAAACATAAGTCAAATCAAATTTTAAATAGCTGGTGCACAATTGCAATATGCACTGAACATTCTGTGAAAGTTGCAATGAATTTCACAAAGTGGTCTAGGTGGAGTTGTCGCCACAAAGCATGTACCCTATGGCCGACGGAATGATGTACGAACAGACGGACGAACGATCGGACACTATGATCACTATATATCGCCCGCTAAAGCGGGAGTATAATAAGATCAGGTGGTTCATAATTGAAATCATCCTCTGCTACACATATTTCTGTCGTAGTGACCTATCATAAAACAGGAATAGGAAAAGGTGGCTCGTATGAGTAATCATGCTTTACTACACATTTGTCGCCAATCTTGAGGTCCAAAGTCTCAAAGCCAGGTGTCAAAAATGGAAAAAAAATGATAATGTATTTAACAAGCAACGAGAAACAATTCTATATGGATCGATTTTATTGCTTCAATTTTGTAATTGAGAGGAAAACGGGAAACACCTTAACTGATTATTTCAATCACAGGCCATACATCCCACAGACCTGCACAATAAAAATACAAAAGAAAGGTAAAAGGCAAATGTAAACAACGATAGGATCTCTGGAGCGGTACTAGCAAAAGCAAGCGGTAGGGTTACACAGTTTTTGGGGTATATTAAGGTAAGCCTTCTCTAACACGCTTCCATATAGTGATCTATCGTACAAAACCCAATGAAGGTTGACTTCTATTTACAAGACCACAATCTTGTACAATAGATGAAACAAAGCGTAATTTGAAAAAATGGGTGAAGGGATGCTGAATCCAAACAAGTCACTAGATTTTGTCTGTTGTCGAAAGAATACATTGGTCTCACAAAATAAATGTATTCTTTTAATTTTTTCAACTATAAAAAATACTTGCTTTGTCACTCAGTCTGGTGTAAAGCATCAAATACTAATCCATTAATAATTTTTGTCTTGTATCCGATGTCCTAAAAATAAACATATGACAAATGCATGGTATAACAATTTCGCTCCCACGGACAACATATATAACAATTGGAATTTCTGTAAACATATATCTTGACAATAAATTATAGATCTTCAAGTCCCCAATAACATTCTAAATTATGACACGAGTTTGATGGAAAACAAAATATTTGATAAATATATCGGGAAACGAATACTTGAGCAAGAAGAAAGAAAATGGGGAAATTTAAAATGAAGAATCCAGAAACGTGGATATTCAGATGGAACACAAATGGAGAAAACATGACGATGATAAATAAATTGACGAATTGAATAAAAGAAGCACAAAAACAAAGCACTAGCAGTATGACCCCACAAATAGCCGAGTTATCATAAGGTATTCTGGAAGGGTAATGATCTGCTTCACGCGTTGCACCCGTCAAGCTCCCAATGAAAATTCCATTGTGTCAAAGCTCGTGATTGTAGATTCAGATGCGGTAATTATCTCAAAGACGTTTTTTTTTATTTGTGAATTAAAACCATTGTTACGATCTGTCAAATCATGGCGACGACCGTAAGTTTGCTGTAGTGATAATTGAAACCATGGTTGAATATAACCTTTGTGGGCAAGATTTTGAAGCAGTAATTTCGCTTTGTTGACCAAGTCGCTGTTCATATTACAGGCACAACAATAGAAACACAGACGCTATATACGCTATATTTTTAAGATGTGCTCAGGACTGGAAAGTTCACATCCTTAAATGGGGGCATTAAACAAAGTTACCTAATTGAATTATCAAACCAAAGTCCAAGATGCGAAAAAGCAGATGGAAAACCAGCGGGAAACTTGTCGGTATGCGTAGCGTATGGTAGCGTAGTTTATTACGTATATTTCTCACATCGAGATAGTTAAATTTTCACTTTAAAAGTAAGAGGTTTACCGAGAACTTTAAAATGTGAAAATTTAACTATCGGGTTGTGAGAAATTATCGTAATAACCGGAAAACAAAGTTAAAGATTGTTTCTCTAATTCCCACTCAATTAATAAATAACTAAATACCGACGTTACTGTGAATTTATTTTCTGCATATGCGCATTTCGACAATTTATGTCTCTTCGGTGCAGATAAAATCTAAACGTTTGGAAGTCCATAAAATCAAATATGTTAAAAAACTGATAGAGAACAAATACCCAAAATGATCTAAATGTATAGCCAAAATAAGCTAAGGACAGAGCTTTGAAAGCGATCTCCGTAGTCTCTAGTCTTAAATATGCCGCCTTTTTGTTGCTATCATCGTTGCTTTGTGTATCATTGTGCCATTCATTGAAAGGGATGTTGAGTGTAATATTTTTGATAAAAATCTCTTATTATCAATAAATTGAGTTATCTTAGTTATAAAAATGCAAAAACCATTTCGTTAGACAATGATACAGGTGTTAATTTCTGCAATATTTCTAGAAACTGAAGCGAGATATTTACCTGATTGACCAATCGAAAACTGAGATTAAATTTACACGCATGTTGGTTATCATTTCGATAACTGAACTATCAGGAGGTGTTTAATTCTGCTAGAAATTAGAGAAAACTCAGTTTAAACCGAAGTTTCAATTTATTCCACATGGAACTGATATCTTTTAGAACTTTTTATGATCGTTTGACGGAATTTTTTTTGAAAAATTAATTAATTAGGCGGTCAAGAAGTTAACTTTGTCGTATAATTTGTGTTAGCTCTCGCGAAACGAATCAACTGTAAAATTGAGGATTGTTCCATTAGAGAACATCATCAACATAACGGAAACTGAAATTAAAGGAGTTGGCTAAGTCAATATTTTACGAAAGGATATGGAGTAAATGAACACGAGACCATAACACATATGTTTACTCCAACTGAAATTAATTTTAATGAGCTGTATGGCCATTTCGGAGATTAATTCCTCATCAGCAGCACTAGAACCCAAATATAGGAAATCCATTATTTAAAAAAATATTTATAATGCATAAGACCTAACGAAAACCGAATAATCAGTAGTATTCAAATATATAGCTAAGGCCAATACTACGCTGGAGGGAGTTAAACCTTGGAATACAAAAAATACCGAAGTTGCATAAAAACTGTAAATTTCGTTATGCTGTACACGTGTTTCATGGAATAACCTCTCAGAATTTAGAATTCACATAAATTTAGGTATTAGTTATAAGGAAAGTGTTCACGTGAGATATAATCTCATGTATATCTCATGTACAAGTATACCATATCTACGAAAATAAAGAGCATACATCTTAAACACGGGGAATTGTTTTACCAACTCCACAATGTCTTTTTCTGAATAGCCCTTTTATAAACCTAGGTGCGTACGAATGAAAGAAAAAAGTTGCGCACAGTTAGTCCCCATGGGTACATGTAGGTACTGCAACCAAAAAATTGAACGTTCGCGCATTCAATGATTATAATGGTGCAAAAAGATAGTTATCCGCTTACAATATAAGAAATTAAATTTTTAATCTCCAAAAAATTTAGATTAAGGCTTAATTAACATAATTAAAAAATTGCAATTTGTCAACTTCCGTTATTTGTTTTCTTCTCATTTACCAGTTCTATTAAGAGCTAAGGAAAAACTGGTTCCAAATTATTTGGAGTTGGAAAACTCCAAAAAAAAAAAGTAAAAGTTAAAATTGCCGTGCACCTACGTGCATTCATGAATCTATTTGAAATTTTGCAGTTGAAAAGTATGGGTTGTAATTTAAATACAACACTTAACGTGCGTCTTCATGCACCATGTCATCATTATGTATTTGTGCAATGAAAATTGATAAATTATCAAACTTTGCTTACAAGTACCTAGTACATGTTGTGTATCATAAGAACAATGGACAACAGCCAAATGAATGAATAAAAACTAATATTTTTATTGTGTTTATTATGTTGTTGTATATCTTTATGAATTTTTCTTCTTTTGAATTTAAAAAATCTACAATCTAAAGAAAAAGTGAATATCATACTTATATAACATAGCGACAATCTAAAGAAAAAGTGAATATCATACTTATATAACATAGTGACAATCTAAAGAAAAAGCGAATATCATACTTATATAACATAGCGACAATCTAAAGAAAAAGTGAATATTCAAATTCAAATTCAAATTCAAATTATTTTATTTTGTCAATTAAGACGCCCATTGCTGAGCAGTACAACTTAAACACATGGTACAGACTAATGATAATACTAAAAAAAAGAAAAAAAGAAATATATATATATACATATAAACACATATATTCAGGTTCCATTGGTTATAAAATTAATGTTAATTGTGACCCCCCC
>MJUU01025613.1:112903-124957 GCA_002080025.1 Modiolus philippinarum
ACAGAGCCGGACATGCTCACCATTCCGAGGAACCTGATATCACTCTCATTTTCATTGGAGATATTACTGTGTCTGTGAGTGTCTTGGTTTTGAATGCTGTTTATTTATTTCTGTTTTGTAGCTGTTGTGTTTGTGTTTTTGTCATGTATAATTGTGTATGTTTTCATGTTTTGGCCATGTCTTAAGACTATGATTTTTGTAATCAATTTTTTTTTTGTAATTACCAATCCTTTGTTGCTCCGGTATTCTACTGCCGTCGTTTTATAAAGTAGTAAACTAAGGGTGTGGGGAGCATATGCAAAAGCGAAATTATTCAAATATTGTGGTTGGATTTATAAAATAAACTATCAAAACAATTATTAGGTTGTTATTATTCGCCAGTTTATGAATAGCGAAAACAAACTAGAGGTTCTCGAGAGCCTGTAGCTTACCTGGTCTACAGCTTGCATAGACAATAACCTCAATGATAATAAACCTAGATGTNATGATCTTTGAATGTGTTTTCCCATAGGGTCCAATGTTCAACTAAGTTGTCCGCTGGCGGCCATGTTGGATCTGATGGGACATTGCCGGAGGGGACCAAATAAGGACAGTTGTGACAAAGTATGGTTCTAATTGGCCAAGTAGTCTCAGAGGAGAAGATCTTTGAATGTGTTTTCCCATAGGGTCCAATGTTCAACTAAGTTCCCCGCTGGCGGCCATCTTGGATGAGGCCCATAACTTCTATCATGAAGATAAAATGTAGTCCTTGAAATACTGAACATTTTTCCTTTAAATCTTAACATCTATCTCAAATCTTTATTAGAATACAAGGAAAATGTATAAAGTTAAAAAAAAAATGACCAATAAAGGGCAATAAATCCGCTATACGTATTCAGATTTTCAAAATTTCAAGGTGGGTAGATCTTGATATGCTGAAGATTTTTGCAATTTAAAGTTGATCTCTATCTGCTTTAGTTTTTTTTTTTTGGATAAAAAATAAAAATATCCAAATTTTGAAAATTTCGGGGGAAAAGGGCAATAACTCCAAAATGGGTTATCAGATTTTCTTCAAAATTGCAGGGCAGGTCAGATTTTTGATATCTGTAATGGTTTTTGAGTTATTTGTAAAAAAACAGCAATTTTCCCCTATGTGCTATTTTAGTAACAGCAGCCATGTTGTTTGGTCCTCGGACTAAGCGAACACAATTTATAATCTAAATACTCTGGTAATGATTCAGGCCAAGTTTGGTTAAAATTGACCCAGGGGTTTTAGAGGAGAAGATTTTTGAAAAAAGTTTGCGACGGACGGGCGCCAAGTGATGGCAATGGCTCACATGGCGTTTTAGGTGAGCTAAAAAAAGCAGTATTACATTTTGTATAAAAAGTCAAAGGATTTGGAGTAAATGCACATGAAAAGGGTCATAGATTAACTGAATGCATAACATGTTGTCTAGTATATTCTGTTGGCATTTCTTGGTAACCCGTAGATACTATTCCCTATGTCTACCAGACTTACTAAAGGGAATCTAAATAAATAGCAAAAAAAAAAAATCGATAACAAGGGGAAGTAGCAAAGATTTCGTCAGTAAGACTAATTTGACAGGTCAAGGATGTATTGAGAAGTATAAATTTGATATTTATTTTAGTAATTACTTACTTCACATTATATTGTGGCAATTTCAAACTGTGAAAGAAAGGCTTGAAATTATAAAATTATTTCAAGGACGAACGTTAATGAATTTTCATTATTTCGGTATTTATCTGCATCTGTTGAAAAGGACAAGATAATTCTAAAAAAAATAAGAATTTTAATTCAGGAATTTGTTAACATATCAAAGAAAGTTAGTGCGACGGTTTCCGTAGTCAACATCCTAATTTTACTGGTATTTTTTTCTGTAGTGACTGTCTATAACTTAAATATGCAAAACAACGAAATATCGTCTGTTGATATACTTCAAGGCACAAAAGCAAAAACAAAAACAAAAAAACTTAGGTTTGTCCAAACAACTGGACCGACCTACATGTTTGTTTAATATTTTATTAATGAGATATACTAAAATAATGACCAGGATTTACAGAAATCGCCACAATAAGTTGCTTACATATACATAATGTATGTATCATTTGCTACGACTTCAAAAAAAACAAAAACAAAAACAAAAAACAAAAAACAAAAAAAAAAAGAAAAAAACAAACAAACAACAGCAACAAAAAAAAACCAAAAAAAAAAACCAAAAAAAAAAAACCAAAGAAAAACCCCCAAAAACAAAACAAAAAAAAACAACAAAAAAAACAAAACAAAACAAAAACATATCTTCATCCATAAACTAATTACACGGAAAACAATGTTTGTTTTGAAACTGCCTTTGTTAGAAAAATATCTAACATTATTGTTATTCATTTGACATGCTGTTTTATTTACTTCGATCAAAATATTTCCAACATTGTTGCAAGTTAGCCATTTATCCATTAATAGATTCACATTGTACTTATTCCGTTCGAGAGAAGTAGTCTAGTTAGCATATAAATTGTCATTTGCTGGACAATTTATGTAATAGTTAAAGTATGTTTCAGAGTAATTAATTGAATTAAAGTGCTTCGTAAGAAAAGGTGTGGTTAAATTCACTTAAAGACCTCGAATATGAAAAAATACCGCCGAATATGAAAAACACAAGAAAGTATATTTCTCTAATTTCTGTCCTGTTTTCACGTTTCCTGAACAGTTGGAGAAATATGTTTCTTCCGTAAATGGTGGTTTACAGTGGGAGATGACCAATGTGAGATCGATGCACGCGACCTAATCTCATCATGACTTAACGTCATAAGACACCTGACGTCACAATGTAACGTTGGCGACAACGTTGTTCAAATAGTCAAGGTTACCAGACGTTTCTTTTCGCTTTTTACGGAAGAAATAGGATCTTGCATAAGTTCAAAATTAAAGATCGAGATATCTTTCACTCGTGTAAGAAATTCTACGTCTTTTCCTCTCGTTTCGCTACGCTCCACTCGAGAAAAGGCGAAATTTCTTACACTTGTGAAAGATAACCTGGTACCCTGGGAAAATATTTTCCTTTACGCAAGCTTCACTTCAAATATAACCCCAGGTCATCAGCAATCCCTTACCAAATTTGATTGGCTGTATATATCGCCATCTCGATTACAAAAAATTGAACTTGCAATTCGCGCGTTTCTTTCAACTGCATCAAGATAGACTGTGTATAATTAAAATAAAACAGCCGACCGTTCTTGTACAGCTATTGAATTGATTAATCGTTTTTCCTAAGATATTGCCATAAGTAGCACAGAAATCCATTTTAAAACCAAGTTCATCTCAATCAGCTGTGTTTGTTTAAATTAACACCGGATATTACGTCACGTACCTATATTTCGGAATAACAATTACATGACGTCAGATCCTACGTAAATTTAGAGACATTCCGAACGTTGAAATCCGATACAAATTTGAATCGGATTCAATGCTGGTGACCTGACTCTATATTCGAACCGGAAGCCGCTTACGGTAAAGAGAATATTGAGTCAGGATCCCAGACTATTGTGAAAGATATCCCGATCTTTAATCTGACCTTATGCAAGATCCTATTATTCTCCTCTCTAGAGAGAATGTTGTTCTCGGCAAATGATTGGATGAAATTCAATTATGACGTCAAAGTTGCTACTTTACCATTGTGACGTCATGAAAAAAGGCGACCATGCCTGATGACGTCATGCTCAAAGAACACATTTATTTCGGATCATCAGAAAAGGGGGTCATGTTTTTTTCCAAAATCTCCTTGAAATCATTAGAGAAATAAAATCCACAACCGTATCTCGTGAGAAACAACATTTCTACACTCTCGATAGTTAAATTTTCAAATATTTTAAACGCTCGGCAAGCCTCGCGTTTAAAATATTGAAAATTTAACTGTCTCTAGTGTAGAAATGTCGTTTCTCACTCGATGCTGTTGTGGATTCTATATATCTAAAACTAAATGCTGATATCCCGCCATTGAATTAGAATCTTCTACTCATGTTATTTAAATCAGTTTCTTTAGGCTACATATATCAATTAGTTAGGCATAATAGATTTATTTTTTGTTCTTCATACGAAAAAGGTTCCTTTTATACTGATCTTGTTACTATATAAAGGGTCCAAAATAGTTAGACAATACGCCCCCTTAAAATTCGAATGGATGTTCTCTAAGCTGTGCAAATGAGGCAAACACTGCGTATAAGATAGTAACTCGTGCGCACAAGTTAGTAAAATACTCGTGCACACAAGATAGTAACTCGTGTGCACAAGATATATAACTCGTGCGCACAAGTTTGTAACTCGTGCGCACAAGATAGTAACTCGTGCGCACAAGTTATATAACTCGTGCGCACAAGTTGGTAACTCGTGCGCGCAAGTTAGTAACTCGTGCGCACGAGTTTATTTTTTTTATTTTCATGGCAAGTCACTGCTTCCGTATGTTTCAGATATTTGTTTTACTTTTATTAGATAAATACCGAATAGATTGAATTTTTAAATTACCTCAGTTACGAGGTAAAATATCAGTTTAAGTGCTTCGAAATCGAGAGAATGAAAAGAAAGACAAAAGAAAGATGAATAGTCCAAGGCATTTACAAGAATTAAAGTGCATTGATTTGAATAACAAAAGAAATGCGCATAACAGGTTTTTAAATGATAATTATACCACCATGTTCTAACAGGATTAATAATCACTATCTGGTCTACAGAATAAGTAAGATATGAATCTATTAATTTTGTTTGCAAAGTTTGATATTGGAAAAATAAACATTTTAAAATTTGGTGCAATTTGATGTCGAAATTGCGATTTTACAGTACGGTAGGTTCGATATAAATTTGAATACAGTAATATTAATTAATACCAGCCTTGTTCTCAAGAAATAAAAATCTCAAAAACCTGATATCTCAGTTCACCTGAGTGAGAAATTACTACAAAAGACCGGTAATTACATCTTATTGTAAAAACTTCTTCCTTCCAACTTTCATGCTGACATTTATCATTTTCAAAAGGATAATTCTCACTTCCAATTTGACATTTCTCAATTTCAAGTTTAAATTTCCCACTTCCAGGATAACAATTCTAACTTCAAAACTTTATCACTGCTCACTGCGATGTGTAATTCTGAAGTTCTTTTTTGATATTTTTCAGTTCAATTTGAAGCTCAGAAATTTAAAGTCGGTAATTGTCAAACTTTAAGGGAGATTTGTTAAGTTGCTTGTGAGAAAACTTGGAGTTCACTACCAGTCTTTCGTAAAATACAAATGAGACGGCATATCGACAAACGTGAAAACATGGCTGATGAACAGCATCTCCTTAAACCAACAATATAGAAAAGACCATTACTCAGATATTTCATATCTTGAGTTAAACTTTGTACTTTTATTCCATGATTATTGGTTTCCAATAGAAAACAATATGATATCTGTTTATATTAACTTTATTCATATGTTCCATAAAACATATCTTTAGAGATTTTATATGCCGATATATGTCAAAAAATGAATTAAAACCCAATGTGATGTATTTATATCTTATCTTTTCTAATTACTATTCATAAAATTTATTTTATTACTGAAAAATACACAAACTGCTGTAATTATGCCTTTAAGTTAAAGTTATTTCACAAATATTGTCCCTTACCGTTAAAACAGAAGCGCGTCCGTTTCTCTATAGACCTTTTCAGCACTTTCAACGGCATGCCCAAGATATTCAGCTGAAATTTGGCACTTTGTTGAAGTAAGAAATTAAAAGAATGCTGCTTGTTCCGTATGTGTTTTAGGCTAAGTTAAGGTACTCGAAAAATATTTTTTTGCTGTCGACAAGGGGCTGTGTATAATAAGAAAAACCTGCAGATTTAAATCTTATCCAACCGATCAATCAATTAACATTCATAGTTTTATTTCTAATGATTGTGGGAATATATCATTAAAGTTTACCTTCGAAGAGCTATACTATAGTTCCTTCGAAAAATTACTAAAAATAACATAAAAAATAATTGAATTTAAGTTTACTTTATATAGATTTTTTTTCACTTTTGCTAAACATTGCTTCTTTTCCCTGATTATTACTCTGCGAATAATATTTTGAATGAAGATGATACTCTTGTCCTTATTCACATGAGATACTATCTCCACCAGACGAAATGGAATTTTCATCTTTGTGAAAGCTGTAATAAGATTTTTCGTCGTAACAATTGGATTTCCTCTTTAATTACTAACATTAAAATAGCTGGCACTTAAAACGATCTAACACTGACTGTCTACAGAGAAAAAGTAACTATCTGTCTCCTGGGATAACATCATATTATTTAAACATCGATTCAACTGAGTTTTGGACACCTAAACAATGGCTGATCTAATTTTGATACTGCAAAGTTTTTCCCTGGTGATTTCATTCTGTACATAACACAACTTGGAGTTTTTGCAATTAGATTTAGTTCTGCCAAAACAATGTTACCATAATTATTTATTGTCTAAAGATCACAAGCTAGTGACAGGAGCCATTTTCTATAATATATGTAAGAAGAAACGAGTATACACAAGCCCTAATGGAATGTCCAGCAATATATAGAAAGCTGTATCTTATTTATAGCAAAAATATAATTGCCAACATGGTATCAATCAATTGTAAATAAAGAGCAGTGCGTGCATTGAAATTAAGACATCTGATTTATTTCGTTAATGATGTTATAGAACACGTACAAAGTGAGTAACAACTACAACTCAGTAAACTGAATCACGTACAAATGTTTGTAAATCAGCTCCAATGCGTGATTACTGTTTGAGAATTCAATTAATCACTATTTAGCATTTTTGTCAACTTGATATTATAAAATAGTTTTGGCATGCTTGTAAAATTTTTGTTTTTCAATTTGAAGCATTCAATTCGCTGGAAGTTTTATTGTCTTGCAACTATTTTAATTTTGTCTGTAAAGAAACCAAAGTTTATCATTAATTACCGGTAATTTGTATATGAATTTTCTACAGAGATTGATAACACTATCGGCCAAGTGCGAATACATGAGATCATTATTATAGTCTAAACAATAGATGCGATCCAGATAAAGAAAGTATTACTGTAATAAAATCAATAATGTTTATTACAGTAATAATGATTTTTTAAATAATCGCACATATTACTTGACTATAATAATGATCTCGTCGATAGTGGTCGATAGTGGATAATGTCAGTATCACCGAACTGGAAAATACCACGAAATTATTGGGTCAGTATGAAGGCGTCACATGCGGGTTGCTACATTTGTATATGCTGACATCATGTTTTGTACTATTTATCGTGTTCATACGCGTAATATGTTTAACGAAGAATGCATATAACTTATTGCAATAAACAATGGAGTACCTGCGCCAAATTTAAGCTTAATTTAATTTATTTAAGAGTTTATTTACCAACGGGCTAACTTGATACTGACTGTGGTAAAGTCCGTATCAAATACGTATTTGTTCCCGTTTTGTTTTTGTAATTTGCTTTTACTTTTTTTACTCGCCATTCAGTTCACACTAGTTTTAATGTTTCTTCAAAAGTTTTAAATTAGTAATGAAAGGATATGGAGTATTTGTACATGAGGCTTAGTCTCTACAAACGGATGGTACAACCAAGAAAATGAACAACTCTTTTATCGATGTTCTTCGTCTTGTATTTACCATGGGGCCTTCAACATTGACTTTAAAATGAAGTAACATAAGCGATACCGAAGAATAAACACAAAATACTACGCTTTTTATAGTTGCAAGAACTCTTCGTGTATTTTATAATATTCTGCTGAAGTGAAATATCTAGGTAAATCTTGCAACTTGACTGGTTGGTAAGCTTGACAAGGGAAATGAGACCGTATCCCACTGGCAGCAAAATCACAATTTTTAAATGCGTTTAAATGAAAAGTTGCAGCACGTCTAGTAGAATATTAGACAATTATGGAACTTCCATGAGATCAATATGGGATTAAACAGAGCAATATGGTAATATTGAACGAGGGCTTTCCCGAGTTCAATATTATATTATGCACTCCGTTCAACCCCATATTGATCATGTATAGACTCCGTTCAACCCCATATTGATCATGTATAGAAGTGTCATAATTGTTTTACTATATTTGACTGACGTGGCATAAGTCCCTGGTGACAAACATCTGGGGCGTGGTATATCTATTGTGGTGTGAAAAGGGTGTGGCCTGGAAACGTTAATCAAAGTAAGTGACTGTGCAATATGATGTTTTATTGAGCAGGTATGTTTCTTTACTTTCTTCATTGAAATAACTCAACACAAATAAAATAAAATAGTTATTCGGGCTTCACAGGGGATGTGGATTCAGGTTCCCTTTGTCTATAATACTGATCTCGTCGATTCGCACTTTGCCGAAAGTGGATAATGTCAGTATCACCGAAATGGGCAATATCAAGAAATTATTGGGTTAGTATGAGGGCGTCACATGCGGGTTGCTATATGCTGACATCATGTTTTGTACTATTATGTATTACTTTGTCTCTCCTGCAGTGTGGAGTCCGTAAAAAGATTCCCCGTGAGAGAGATGTATGCTCTATATACATTTCAGTTATGGTGTGCTTGTTCTTGAGAGAATCTCTCATATGGATACGATATCACACTTTCACATTCTGGCCTTTTTTAATTTTTGTAATCTAAAATTTTTATTCTGACCACCTGTTTATTGCCCACATCTCGTGATTTTATTATGCCAAGTTTTCTTACAATTGGCTCGATGAGTGCCCTGTGGTTGTTTAAATGTTGTGATCGTCTTCTATCGTCTTTTTGTCGGGAAGTGGATGACAGCGATTGTAAGAACACTTTGCCAGTTAAGTTTATGTTTGTTGACGATTCTGCATCCACGAATCATTAGATAAAAAAGCATTTATGTAGCAACGAATTCCGCTCAAACCGGTGCTAGGGGCCGTCTTGAACTTGTTATGTGGTATAAGTAAAGCTCATTGTTGAAGGCCACATGGTGACTTCAAGATGAAGAATAACAATAAAAGCGTTGTTCCATTGCTTATTATTACCATGTATTTGTAGAGACTTTGTCTTATTTGCATTTACTCCTTATTCCTTCATTGTTACTTCCCTAACTGTGCTCTATATCCCCTTCGCCTTACGACTCAAGGGATATAAAACACAGACAGGGAATATAAACCCGTATCTCCTGTGAGGATTCCCTGATAGCATATATTATGGGGAAATCTTCACAGGGGTTACGGCTTCATATTCCCTTTCTGTTTTTATATCCCCTGTAAGGCGATGAAGGGCACAGACACGCGGGGAATATGAACCCGTATCACATGTGAAAATCTGGCAAGTTAACCATTCAAATTACAGGATTTACGCGGATATTTCACTTCAGCAGAATAAAATACAATATCAGGTTAGAGAGCAGTTGACAAGAGGTAGGAATAGTAGGACAAAGCTATTCCAGTAGATTTTTAGACTAATAATTTACTTCAATCAGTTAAAGCTAGTTTTTGACGACGAAGCCTTTTCCATTATAAATATTTTATCTGTAAGAAATATTACAAAAGTTAACATGCCGTTCATTATCTGTTTAAGAAAATGAGCAATTTACTTCATCATGTTCATATACAGATCAATGTACTATGTGTGAAGTATAGGTAATTATTTGTATTCTGTAGCGTATCCAACAGAACTGAAATTACAGATATTTGATTACAGAACTATATCTCTAAAACTCATTCAATTAACTTATCTATAGCTTGATGAGTTTAAGTTGTTAAGTGTATTTATTTATTTTTCTGTTGTTAAAATTCATTTGAAATCGCTTTCATCTTGTTATTCACGTCCGATAGGATAAATCAAATACCTTCAGTATGTTCAAATTCAAATATAATCGTGGGTGTTCTGTCGTTTTTTGATACGAGTGCCATTCCGATATATAGAATAGGACAAGAACATAATTTAATATTCATTTTTATTTAATGGTACAAATACAGTTGTTTTTTACTTGTATACTTCAAAGTTTACCACAGGAGTTGAATGGTTGTCACTATGATTCGATAGATTGTTGCCACAAAAGAGAATAGACATTTTGTACTTGTAGTAGACCCAGAGTTTATTTAAAAGAAAAAAAAACAACATCGACCCTTGACAAAATCGGACTATTCATTGGCAATATGACGAATGCCATACGTGTAGCAGATCATGCTTACCCTTCCGGAGCGCATGATGATACCTCCAGTTTTTATTTGGGGGTAACGCTGCTCGTGTTTTAAATTTGTTGCGTTCATGTTCATTTGTTTTGTTCTTATGACGTTGTTTCGATTTTGTGCTAAATACAATGTGCAATGTTTTATTTATTTTTACTTTAGATCCCACCATTTCCCTTTTTTCATCGGTACTTGTTTGCTGAAATATTACATTGATTTTGTCAACCAAATAATGATGGCGATGATATTACACATGCCGACTGATGACATCATATCCCTTGGAAAGAGTATTAAACATATGCTACCTCAGTCCTCTGAACGGAAGGATACCAAATCATATTGATAATAGAAGAAGTGACACTTTACAGGGATGGGTAAACTAGCTAATATTAGGTCTGATTATCAGTTAATAAGAGCAGATACAAATTGTAGAAAATCGGTTTCAGTATAAATATTTACATGATTAAATCGGGGGACTATAGGCCAAGGCTATGTGACATCAGATCAAAGATATGCCGATTTGGGATTATTTTGGAATATGCATACCAGCTTGGTGATTGCTAAATGTCATGCAGTCAGCAAGAGTTTGGTTCCTTAAATACTTATTATAGAGAACAATGCAATGGGGCACAAGGCTTCACTGGAAGTAGAAAAGATAACATGTTCAAGAACTTCACACAAATCATATCAAACGTGAACATATAAAAACAGGAAGAAAAATGTGAGCATTACTCGGAAAGCTAAGTCAAAGTCTTATTTCCTTGTATGCTTCTCCGTGTTATCCAAAGGGAAACGAAATAATAACGCAAGGGGAACACAGACTTTTGCAATTAGAGACATTTATACACGTTTATAAATTTATAGTTTTGAGTCATTCTATGAAATATAATCGAGCAAGAGTGTTTTGACAATTAAGATTCACTTACTTGTTACAAACGCTTCAGAACTATATAACTTTCACAAGACAATGAGTATATTTTTTTTCTCATCTGAAATTAAGTTGAAGTTACTCCCTAAAAGAAACGCATACTACAAACACTCTATGATATAACATTGATTGGCCATAATTTTGACATGACTAAATGGTCACTCTGGTCGAAAAGGTAACAGTTGTTTTTGTGATATATTGTTTTTATTGTTTTGCATGCTCTTATCTTGGAGGCTAAAGCGGGCGTTAGTAACTATTGTTATCTGTGATACCTGGGACTAATATTAGTTCCAGGTGTTACCCTCTTGAATTTATACAATTTAAAAACAGCTCTCGAACAGGCCATTGCACTCTCCGCCATGACACTCAATGTAACACTTCGGGGAGGGGGTTTACACATTTTTGACAGTACATTTCATGTGCTGACAATAAGCTGTTTTTGTTTTCATTAAATGATGTTCAATGAGAACAAATGAGTATGACATTCATCTCCCTTTTAAAAACAAATTAGGCAAAGCATGGCATAATAGCCTGGAACCCCTTTTTCTTGTACTCCATTTCTTCGGGATGGGGTCCCGAGTTTGTATATAACTTATCACCTACTGCTATGTATAGACTGAAACGCACACATCTGACCCAATGAGGGGACATGAAATGTATGATCAATTAAATGTCTTTTCATATTCTGTTACGTAATAATATTCTTTGTTAATTAATTGATCGGAACTTTAATAAACATATTTGTTTTAAGATATCAATGTTTATTTTAGAATAAAATTACCGCAGTTATTAATTGATGACTATTGTATATTAGTATTGAATTCAGATCAGTTATGTGCTTATAAAAATCATGAATAATGAATGATGGAAGATTACAAGGTCAAGCTAAACCAGAAGCGAAATACATCTTTGGTATGTACAT
>MJUU01025613.1:130490-151304 GCA_002080025.1 Modiolus philippinarum
AAGTGCAAAACCGACGAAAAAATCGCCAAACTTGGTACGGTCGTTTAAAAACAAATTATGGGTTAAACAGGTTGGCGAGCAAAAACCTCCCTCTCCACTACGGTAGTGTCTGGTAGCAATTGCTCTTGAAACTCGTAGACAGAAATCAGTGATGTGTATCTTGCGTCTTACATAAATTTACTGATTTTATCAAAATTCAAACCCCTTTACGATTTAAAATGTTTCATTCCAAAGTATTCACACTCCTGCTGGATTAACATCTTATTATAATGTATTGGACATATATTGTTTAACGTAAGTTTTATTACCTATATCCAAAATAAATGAATAAATAAATGTAACAAAGGGGATAACAGGAAACATCAATAATGGCTAAAAATACAGTTTCATGCCACATTCTGCCAGGGAACTACACAGGAAAAACACAAACAAGAAAACGGACAAACGAAAACAACGATAGGAATTCGGGACAGCGGTAGGGTTAAACCGGTATATGGGTAACCAAACCTCCCCTTTATCTGTCCCGTTTCCCTATAGTATAATAAACCTACGAATAAAATCCAATACAGGTAGGCTACTAACTACATGACCACAATCTTTAATCAGTTTTTGGCATTTTTTAACATTTCAGTAACCAGAGGCTCCCAGGAGCCTGTATCGCTTACCTGGCTTTCAGTTGCCACAATCAAGGTGACGTTGTAAGTTATACAGTTGACTTCAGTTTCTCAAACTTTCGTAGCTCGAACACCTTCAATATCTTGAACCATTTTTAAAGTCTGATCATGTTTTACTATATTTCTTTGTCGGGCTTTTTTTTGACAAAAACCTTCTTGCTAATAACCACTTTCGACACCAGTTTTGAAGTCAAGGCGTCATTTTGCAAATGGCAGTCAACAAACAATTTTCAACATCGGTTTTGAAGTCGCAACATCAATATCTATTTGGAAATCAAATTTCATTGAAATCAGACAATGTTGAATTTTCCCACCTTTTTTAAAAATGGCGGTCAACGAACAATTTTTAAGATCAATTTTGAAGTTGCGACATCAAGCCCTATTTGGAAACCAAATGTCATTGAAATCGGACAATGTTGAATTTTCCCGCCTTTTTACGGCCATTTTGAAAATGGCGGTGAAGGAACAATTTTCAACATCAGTTTTGAAGTCGCCACAGCATGGCAAACATTTCATCAATTTACACTTAACCTTCATCTTTTATAGTTTTGGAAATAAAAGATAAAAAATACGAAAATATAAAAAAAATCGGTGAAAAATGGGCAATAACTCCTTCAAGGGTTTATGGATTTTTTTCAAAATTTCAGGGTGGATAGATCTTGATATGCTGAACATTTTTGCAATTTATTTGACATCTATCTGTTACACTTTTTGAAATAAGAAATAAAAAATGCAAAAATTTTGAAAATTTAACGGAAAAAGGGCTATAACTCCGAGATTTTCTTCAAAATTGTACAGTGGGTAGAGCTCATCATGCTGATCATTTTGACCCCCATGTCAGATTTTTTTAAATCTGTAACGGTTTTCGAGTTATTAGCCAAAAACTGCAATTTACCCCTATGTTCTATTTTTATTAATGGCGGCCATCGTGTTTGACCAGCGGACTAATCGAACACAATTTTGAGAAGCCATACCCTGGTGATGATTCAAGTCAAGTTTGGTTACATTTGGCCCAGCGGTTTCAGAGGGAAGATTTTTTAAATTGTTGACGGACGGACAGACGACGGACGACAGACGACGGACGCATAGTGATGAAAAAAGTTCACCCTGGCATAGCCAGATGAGCTAAAAACGAGGATCCTAAATGCCCATAATAAACTGTTAGCGAGCAACCCTATTTAGATATTAAATGTCCATATCTATAATAATACTTCTTAAAAGTATTCATCAACTTAAGAAATATGTAACTCTGTTGTAAAAGTTTGGCTGTGATAGTAACGTTACTTTCATAAAAATCACCAAGAGTAGAACAAACGCGTGCGAATTGTACTAGTTGAGAAAAATACAGGATGGGGCTAGAGGAATGTCGCCGTCAAGGAAAGGGAAATTGGTAATAGTGAAATCAAAATGATCCCTTTTATCATATTTTTTTTAGTTCTTATTTAACCGCAGTCTATAATGATACTTAGATCCAGAAAAGAACAGTATTTTGAGCCATTGTTAGCTATATTTAATTTTAGATCTTCTGGTTAAATGATGTCTACATAATCTTAATGCTTGGGATTGTCAATAGTAAGGATATCGTCAATATACCTGCTGTTATCATGGACAATAGAAATAAGTTTATCACTGTTTTGTGTGGATCCGTTTTGAAGTTTTTGATGAAGTTTCGTTCGTAACAGAACAGAAAAAAGATCTGCAATGAGAGGTGCTAAATTTTTACCCATGGGAATACCTATCACCTGTTGATAAATAATGTTGTCAAAACGAACAAAAATGTTGTCTAGCAAAAGATTGAGTGCATTAATCATATCATCACATGTCCAGGAACAATGATTCTTGTAGGTAATATTAAAGAAGAATCCTTGTTTTTTGTTAGAACAAATGAAATGCAAACCAGAAAATCTAAAAGACCATTTAATGAGTTGTCCCAATTTGGATTTAATCAAATTGTGTGGAAGGGTTGTATAAAGCGTGGAAAAATCATAACTGTCAATGGAGGTAGACTGGTCTTTGAATAGATTGTAGTTTATTTAAAACTTCAATAGAATTTTTTTACTCCAAAAGTAATTTACACCAGACTTTTGGTAATTTTTTTCACAGTATTTAATAACCAAATTCTTTATACAAGTAAGTGAACTAGTAAATGGATGGATAAATTAGTGGTAGAACACTTGCTAGAGGCCGAAATTAAACGGTGCTTGAAAGGTTTTCTTAAGAACCCAGTACATAGTAGGCAAGGTGTTTTCTTTAGGTAGAACTTTAAGCATTTCTGTTTCCTTATAATGATGTTAGCAACGTTGTTGGAAGCCTTGTCAATAGGTACAAACACATATTTTTTTTACCAAGATCCTTCAATTTTGACTTGATCCTAAAACAGACAGTTTAGGGGGTGAATCAATATAACTATCTTTATAAAGATCTATTCTGTTGTTGACCTTAGTAATAATTTTATCTTTAAACAATTTACAGCATGTTTGTCCGCAATTTCTCGTTTGCAACATTTTGTACAATAATTGGTTACTGCGTGTATAATTACATGTATATCAAAACATTGCCAGTTTATTTTAGAAGGTGGGCGATATTTAGGCATCGTCGAACTTCTGCGATATGGCGACGTGGAACAGTCTCAGCTGCTAGGTTAGTTTTTCTTTTTCTCGAAATCAGCATCACATGTAATAGAAGAGAAATTGAAAAAAATTACATTTTTTTTTCATTAGAATAGGAAATGACAGGCATGTCTTGGTTGTCAAAATATACAAGGACAAGCTTTTGAATATCTGGGTCCCGAAAAATGCCTGCAATATCAATAAGGTCAATTCATTTATTTATATATATATAATTTTCAAAAAACTGTTTTACGTGTTCATCGGGTTTGTTGAGTCTCAGATAAAGTCGATGAAAGCAGAAAGCATCAATAATTTTGGAACATTCATAGAGCAGATTATTAACAGATATGAATTTATTGAAATGGTTAAATAAAGAAAAAAAAATAGGTAAGTTAGTGGTCATCAATATATAGACTTGAAGACTATAGTTCATGCTGACTTCAAGAAGAACAACAATTAAAGCGTTCTTCCATTGCTTGTTTTACCATGTATTTATAAAGACATTGTCTCATGTTCATTCACTGATATCTTCTCATTTGTGTATTGAAAATACCGGTATGTACATTTGTAAATATTATAATATACTATTTCATAAATGCATTTTCCACCAAAATACTAAACATAACTTTCTGTTTTTGATTCGAAAAGTCAATGGTTATTTCAGGTATAAATAGCACCACCAGTTAAAATGTTTAACCTTAATTTCATTCTCAATAGAAACAAACAAAACAGTATTATTTTTGTAACAAAGATAAGTTCCGGCTTGTGGTAGACTTGATCGACAGGAAGGATTTGACAGTCTTAACAATACTGCAGGAATTGAAGAACGGCACGATCCTAAGACGATCTTTTTTCAGTAAAACATTGACAAAGAGATTCACGTGGAGTTTTATACACGTTATATTATGTCTGTTGGGTATAAAGCTACCAAGACACATGATTAGTTAATTAGATCAAGGATTAAATACATAACAGACTTAAGACAATAGTAAAAGTTTTCAGAGCATAGGATTATGTAACTTATTTTTTTTCTCTCCGATGTCTGGTTGCTGATATTTTTCCTAACCTTTTAAGCGTTTTATTTTCTACATGGAATACATGGAACGACTACAAAACGGTCATTAATGTATTAATTGGGCCTACGCTCCTAGAAAGATAGTGAACGATGAAAATACAGTTCTGAAGCAACATTCACTTTGGCTTACTATTTGTTTGGGTAATTGCTACAATCTAGAGAAGTTTTATGGGCTACTGCCATGATCTGGTAAACCGTTAGGTCCTTATGCAATGTAGGAATTATTGTTACAGTCTTATGAAAGATTAGCCGGACTCTAATTTTAAACAACACCATGGTACAATGAACTTGTAGTCCATACGCCAAGTGCCATGGTCTGGTGCAAAATAAGGAGTGCGCTATTTGAGGTACAATGCCACGATCTGGTGAACTGCATGCTGGTCGCGAAGCTATACCCGATAATTCTGAACAGTGGATTGCTCGCAATTATTAAAATAAAAAACAAAAACAAATAAACAAAACAAAACAAAACAAAAAAGAAAACAAAAAAAAACAAAAACAAAAACAAAAAAAACAAATGATTTTGATTTTGAACAGATATATCATGATAAGGGGTGTATTTGCCAAAAATACAGATCGCGGGGCGGTAAAATTTCTCGAGCCTGAAAGGCGAGGGAAATTTAGACCCAAGACTTGTATTTTTGGTAAATACCCCGACTTATCATGATATATCTGTTTAATAACACCGAATGTCTCTTTCATTAAAAGCGCACAGATGACTCCGGGACAAATACCACAGTGGAGGGGTATTTGCCAAAAAATACAATGTCTATTAACCAATCAGAATACAGCTTACTTACATAAGGTGTAATTATATAAAAAAGAGTGTTATTCGCGCTAATTTCGCCTTGCTACTGATTTTTATGTTCAAATGTTCTGTCGTTTATTCAGCTTCTTTGTGTTTTAGGGTTTTAAATTATTAGTGTAACATAGATTCTATTGTCGAACGTTGTGTAAGGTCGCCGTCCGGTCTGTTTCACTTAGTTTGGACGCTTTGTGTGGTTAATTCTAAATTTGTTGAATTATTAATCCGACCAATATGTGGAGTAAGTGTCATGGTTGACTGAACAGTCTGTCCGAAATCTGTATGGGATCAATGTCTAGGTTTAGTACATTGTTCGCAGGACCGTGGGTATTTGGGAAGAGTGCTACGATTTGGTATAATTGTTACTCCAGACGCTATGTGGAGTCATTGCCACGTTCTTATGAAGTATTACACCTGATGCAATATTCTGTAACCCTTTACTTTATTTTTGCTCGAAAACACCCGGTGGTAATAACAGATATTAAAAAAAATATATGTTCTTCTCCTTGCTGTTGATTTTGGGGCTCAACTATTCTTTTATGAATTCAACTTATTTGTGTTTAGGGTTTACGATCATCGGTGTTGCCTGGATCTGTTAGTCCGAACGCTTTAAAAGATCATTACCAAGATCTGTTGAACTGTCATACACAACGCTGGAAAGAGTAAATGCACCGGTCAAATTAACTTGTGGTTCGAACGATATGTGGGTCCACGCCACCATTTGTTGAATTATTAGTTCAAATACTCTGTTGGGTTAATGTCATAGTCTGATGAAGAGAGAGTCCGTCCAAACGCTGTATGAGGACAAAGCTGTGACCTGTTGAACTGTTAGTCTGGATGCTTACTTTTTTTTCAGTGCATCGGCATGATAAACTGGTAGTCTGCATGCCATGCTACGAACTCTATATGGGGTAAATGCTACAATCAAGTGAATGCTATGTAGTATTAGTTCAAATGCCTGGTGAACTGTAAGTGTAGCGGCTATGTTTGGACAATACCATGTTGAACTGTTATGGAGTTCTCGAAATACTGAGTTATATCAAGAAAAGATATGGGTAAACCCATATCCAAGGATACTCGATTGTTCACATACCTGTACAATTTTGAAAAGGGCCATTTTCAAACAAAACAATAAACAAAAAATTAACGAAAAAGAAGCATATACATTTATGATTTTTTTCTCTCACTTTTATAGGGTTCGTTTCTTTGCATTCTTCAGGGATCACCATTAGCCCTTACTGTTTCTTAGCAATAAGGAAAAGGGGGGGGGGGGGTAAATTGCACCTGTACTAGATAATACAGTCATTTTTTTAATTGATTTTAATTGAATTTTTTGCCTGTCAACATCTTCTAATACAAACATTAATTGGACTGATATTTGCGAGCACATTGGTCCTTTCCATTTCAGTTTTGTTTTGCTGTTTTTTTTTCTTTTTTGTTTTTTTTTCAAAATTCTAATTACTATTAATGACTTTTTCAAATCTTAGCGTGAACTAATGCTATACGGAAAGACTTGGCCATATCTTTTATTTCTAAAATAATTGATATATAATGTAATATTTTTACCGCTCAAACAATGTTGCTATAAGTAACTGCTTCACAAATATACCATCGTAGCAAGACATAGATCACAAAATTAATCAGTAAATAAAAAGTCTAAAAATACACATCGTTTATGCTATTTATAACTAGACAATCAATATAATATGTCCGCCTGATACTGAGGGAACGGTGGTGTATGAATATTTGTAGTAGTAACTATCAAAACATTAACAAATCGCTTCAAATCATTAGTAAAAATACAACTCTTAAATTATGTGTTTTCAGATAATTGATCTAGGGTGAGTTAAACTGATAAAAAGTCGCCAAATACCGAACTATTTCCTACGCCATGACATTGTGATCCATATGGCAAAATCTTACCGTTTTGCTCATTTGCATATATCGCCATTTTTAGACAAAATGGCGTCAAAAAATCAAATACATTGTGAATAGAAATGAAACATTTTCATGAAGGACGCGGACATTTTATAAAAATGTCAGTTTTACATGAATAAAATATACAGTTTACGTTTCCCCCCTTCACGACACATTCAAATGAATAAAATATCTTAAAAATTCAAGGTTCCCAGAGGGAAATAATATTCGAAGCGAAATGCGTAGTATTGCCTTTGTCAAGATATTGCAAGATGTCGATTTTCTGTTATTTGAAATTGAAATTGTCAAGTAATCTCAAGATGTAAACAACTTTACATGAAAGAATATGCAAGTGTTTATCAATAATAATTTAGTGATATACCTACTTACATCAACAGAAATGAAACAAAGGTTCCCACGAATGTTAAAAAATGCATGATTGTGATGGGGACTTTATGAAACTGTCCCAATTTTGTCAACATTTACACAGATTTCACATTTATTTCATGAAATTCGCGCCGGAAACTTTATTTGTGCAGGTAAGATTAGAGTCGAATACGGTGAAAGAGATAATATTATCCGTATAACGCTGGTAATTGAAAAAGTGGATTCAGGCACTTCTCTATGATCACGTGGTATAACTGCCTCATGCATATTCATAAATATGCATAAAAAAGTAACCCCCATTTTGCCATATGCTGTACCCAAAAACAAATATATATCTTGAATAGATAGTAGAGGTCATAGTACGCACTGATCGAGTATATAAAAATAGGGGTTATAACAAAGCTACCGAACAGAGTTGTCAAGAGCCGAAGTCCATGAAAAAAAAATTGACTAAGGATGCAGACAATGATCCCACCTCTTTGTACTTGGTATAGAATTACTCAAATGCCCAAATGTTATACAATAAAAGCTGTTATCTTCCATCTTAGCACCCTTCAGACATGGCCTTCGAAAATACTGTGATACTTGCTTTTCAAGAAGTGGTGTAAATGAAATGTGGATATTGGAAAAACTCTATAAACTAAAAACTCTACTTGATATATTAAACTCTAGATCATTATCACACTACAACAGCATTAAAACATTTGACTTCTCCAGCCTTCATGCTACCATTCCTCATGAACAACTGAAATTCCAGCAGAAAAATTTAACTCAAAGATGTTTCTTCCGTAAGAACGATGGTCGACGATACAAGTACATTGTTACAGAAAGAGGACAAGTGTAATCAGACAAAAATATACAGACAAAGATGTGACTAAAATATTTGTGATCGACAATTTATTTATCGAATTCGGTGTGCTTTTTTTCAATAGACAATTGGAATTTTGGAATTATAATGTGCCAATACTGCGCACTTCTTTAAGCCTACCTGCTTCTCAACTTATATGAGTAATATGAATTCATAAAGATAAAAAATTAGGCCAGTCCTTTAATTTTAGCTTCAGTTATATTAACTCAAGTAATAACTAAAGAAGTTTAACGGTCAGTATCACGATATTGTGGACCGCATTGTGGATGACAAACACAGGAATGGTCCTATACCAAACAGAAACTATTCACTATCAAGTACATCCGAGTTCTGAAGCAAGTTTCCAGTATATTCGGAGTAACCATGGTAGTGATATTTGTTTCCCAGATGATTATAGATGTTTCCCTCTACAGCTAAAGATGTTTCTTCTTCTTCTGGATTTAATTTTACTACAACTCGGTGAGTGTCTTATAAAATACAGGAAATGCTTAGTCTACAAGTGCATCTGATATAACCAATGATTTTATTGGAACCGTGTTGTTCATCTGTGTATGTGCGACTTCATTTTTCTTTTCTTTTCTGTGTCGTACTCGTGTGATATCTTTGTTTCTTGGTGTTTCCAATATTGCCATTATACTTGGACTATTCATTTTTAGGCTGACGTATTTACCATTCAACTAATTAGTGTATGGTTTCAAATTATTGGTCTTACATTTGTGGACACATATCTTTTTCAAGCGGCAATAAAAATGCACTTGATCTTACTTCATGTTAGTTCAAGATATAAGTGAATCTTGAATATCTTGATATCTTGAATTTACTATAAATAACAGCAATTCTCAAGTGCTTACAAGAACTTTTAACTTATGACCAAGACACACATACTAGTATAAATATATATGTAAGGGCAAGTTTGTTTTTCTTTTTGTTTCTTTCTATACACCTTATATTTCTGTATAATCTGAAAAATGAAGGTGATGTATAAACAATTGCTTATAGTTATTTTTTCTTTTATTGCGGCGATTTCCCTTTATATAGTTATTATCTTCCTTGTTATTTGGTGAGTGNCCTTTTTGGTCATCTCATCTTTATCATCCATATACTTTGGTGAGTGCCAATTTGGTCATCGTTATGTCATGTTTATCTCCCATATACTTTGGTGAGTGTCTTTTAGTCGTCTATATTTCGGAATAATATCCAATACTCTTTGGTCGTCTATATCCCGCAAATTATCGTATTTGTACTTTTAATGAGTTCTCTTGGGTTTTATACCCTTTTCACTTAATGAGTCCATACTATGTAAATATATTGCAGTTTTTTGTTTTTTGTTTTTGTTGTTAGAAGGAATGATGTCAGTGTTTATATGATTATTTTGTGTAATAGTACCGATATATTAATACGGAAGCCCTGGAGGGACATTTTTAGTTACTACTTATGACTTATTTGTTATAACTTAATTGTTTTGTCTTATTTGTTATAACTTATTTGTTAAGACTTACTACTAACCGCGTATTTTTCAAAACACTCGATTTAAGATTTTTTTACTTAATTCTTGATGGAAATGAGTCTCAGAAAAAATGCAATTAAAATTGTTTATCATATAAGAATACAAATACACTAGTAACATGCATTGGACATCATTAATACTTTCAAAGTGCATGTACAAAAACTAGCTGAGCAAAAGGAATTATAGTGATAAGTATTAAAATTTTAAAAATAAGAATTCAGTGATAAGTATAAGAATTAGAATTAAGAAATAAGAATAGAGTAATATTAAGTATTAAGAAATAAGGAATAAGAATTAAGTGATAAGTATTCATAATAGGGGACTTTCGAGATAGGAATTAGAATGTTTATCATATTAGAAATACAAATACATTGGTTACAGGCATTTGAAATTGTAAGTATTTTTTTCAAAAAGCAAATAAATATTCTTTTTGTCATAAAAACAACAATCCAATATCCATTTATTTATAACAAGTTCATTTACTCAATGATATCTAAAAATAATGAATATTTGCAAAAGTCAGATTTTTTCCAAGGGAGATCATTTAAAGCATAGATTAAGCAACTTACACTTTTTTCTAAATTTGCAAAAAATTGAACGGTAGAATTTTCTTAAATTTAATTATATATTTTACAGAAACTAGTTTTATTTCTATTCTCAGTTTTTTTTAAGAAAATTAAACGACTCAATTTTTTACAAGAAGTGTTTAATACTGATCAAAATATAGTAAAATTTTAAGTCTATATTGTCCAAAACACCCATGTATTCCAGAACAAACGATAAAAATTAACTATCATTATTCATGCTTACTTTCACATATGCTTATACATGTACTACAAAATTTGGCATTTGAAATAATTTTATACCCAATACAATACAAATTTAATTAGAGCAATTCAAGTCCCGAACGAACCAAATAATATGAGGAAACACTAGACAGAAAAGGGTAATAAATATTGAAAATTGCAAGGCGACATGAACATATGTAGATTCAATACTGAAAATATTTCTAAAAATTAAACCAGGGGAAAGATTGAGGCTTACTCAGGTCTACTCCCTTAATTCTTATTCCTTATTTCTTAATACTTATCACTTAATTATTATTCCTTAAATCTGACAAATAAGCCATAAGTAGTAACTAAAAATTTCCCTCCAGGGCTTCCGTAATTAATAGCACAATTCGACATCTGACGATGATAATTGCTTTAAACTAAGTGTTTGCATGATGAAAAATGCCTCGGTGAGAACTCGAGATAAAAAATGTGCTTTTATTTTTTTTTTTATTCCTGTACTTTTATTAAAGTACATTTGTGTTTGTTTACTTTGTCTGATTGACATAAATAAATGGACACAAAATAGACTTCATGTACTAGAATTAATATGTCTATGATCGTTTCTTAATAAATTTACTGGCGGAGCTTTTTACAAGTGGACGTTTATATAGTGTATATACATATAAGAGCTAACTACAGTTACAATAATAGTTTGAGTTTTCCATAGTATTCGTCACATCTTCAAAGGTGGCATTCGTACCATGTGGACATATTTCGGTATAAACATAATATTGTCGCAAATTAATCAAGCAAAGAAAAAACTTTATTCACGATGTTTTGCCATTTCTGTAGTGGCGATGACTCTAAATTATTTTCGATTTCAGAATAAAACATATTAAAACCTTTTTCATGATAGCATAGATAACCACAATCAGAAAAGATGCAACATTGTACTCGTCT
This sequence comes from Modiolus philippinarum, assembly GCA_002080025.1. NCBI lineage: Eukaryota > Metazoa > Mollusca > Bivalvia > Mytilida > Modiolidae > Modiolus > Modiolus philippinarum. The sequence continues at coordinate 142,066 of MJUU01025613.1, forward strand.
CGGTGAGATGATTTTCTGCAAAATGGTAAAAAAATAATCGAAATTTCGTTCTTCAAAAATTTATTTGAATACAAACTTTCAAAATGCTAATGAAGCTAATTATCGTAGTTATAAAGAAGAAAATGCTTCCTACATCTTTATATTTACTATAAAATTATTAATTACAGTTGTGATCATGAAAAGAATATAATGAACTTCTTTCCTGTTATTCAACATGTTAAATATAAATATTTCATGCTCAAAATAAATTACTTAATTATGAACAACGCGTGAGTTTAATCATTTGTTAAAAAATGAATGAAAATCTAACTAGTCCGACATGCTCTAATATAATGACACAAATATGAGAAATTATGGTGTCAGAAGAAATTTGTCTACTCCGGAATGAAGTCGTAAGATACAGATAATTTCCGTTGTCATGTTTAGTTTCCTCGAAAATCTTCAGGATCGTGCATACAATGTTAAATTAATACTTCACTAGTATTTGAAACAAAACAGATGTTGAATGGACGTATATAATAAGAAACTGTAATTAAGCCATCTTTTGGCATCATCTGTTAACGAGAACAAATAAAAATATATAATCTATTCTTGTACTAATGCACATTTTTTTCTGGATAAAAATGGCCTATTAACTGTAGTAAATTTTCCAACATTTTTCCGCTTTAACAACTGATATTGAAAAGTTGCGTTTTTTTTTCAATTTTGTATGTGTGCGCGTGTGTATGTTGTTCTTATTCTTTTAGTGTTTTAGCTCACCTGACCTGAAGGGTCAGTGTGAGCTATTGCCATCACTTGGCGTCCATCGTCTGTCCGTCCGTTAACTTTTCATATTTTCATCTTCTCCTCTGAAACCACTGAAGCAAATTCAAGTAAGCTTTACAGGAATGATGTATGGAAGGTCCTTTACAAAGACTGCCCATTTCGTTCCGATCCGATTGAAAACATGGGGGAACGTAGGTTTAACATTGGACCCTATGGGAAATATCACATTTTCATCTTCTCTTCTGAAACTACTGAAGCAAATTCAACCAAAGGAATGCTTAACAAAGATTGCTCAATTTTCCCGATCCGATAAAAAACATGGCCGCCGGCATCGAACATAGTTTAACATTTGACCCTATGGAAAAAAAAGTCACATTTTCATCTTTTCCACTGAAGCAAATTCAACCAAATTTAAGAGGAATGGTGTAATAAAGGTCCTTAACAAAGATTGCTCATTTTGTTCCGATCCGATTAAAAACATGGATGCCAGCACGGAACAAAGGTTAACATTCGACTCTATGGGAAAGTAAAATTTTCATTTCTCCCCTGAAACAACTGAAGCAAATTCAACAAATCGTTACAGGAATGGTGTACTAAAGGTTCTTAACAAGGATTGCTCATTCATTGCTATCCATTAAAACATGGCAGCCATTGTGGAACTTAGGTTTAACATTGGACCTTAAGGGAAGAATCACATTTTCATCTTCTCCTCATAAACCTATTAAGCAAATTCAGCCAAACCTAACGGGAATGATGTACTAAAGGTCCTAAACAAAGATTGCCCATTTTATTCCGATTCGATTAAAACATGGCGGCCAGCAGGGAACATAGTTTTACATTTGATCCTCTGGGAAAATGACATTTTCATCTTCTCCTCTGAAACCACTGAAGCAAATTCAAACAAACTTTACCGAAATGGTGTACTAAAGGTCCTTAACAAAGATTGCCCATTTTGTTGCGATCCGATTAAAAAAACATGGCCGTCAACACTGAACATACTTTAGTATTGGACCCTATGGGAAAATGACATTTTCATCTTCTCCTCTAAACCCACTGAAGCAAATCCAAACTTTACAAGAATGATGTAAAAAAGGTCTTTTACAAAGATTGCGCATTTTGTTGCGATCCGATTAAAAACATGGCCGCTAGTATGGAACATAGTTTAACATTGGACCCTATGGGAAAATGACATATTCATCTTTACCTCTGAAACCACTGAAGCAAATTCAACCAATCTTTACAGGAATGATGTACTTAAGATCCTTAACAAAGATTGTTCATTTCGTTCCCAACTGTTGAAAAACATGGCCACCAAGGCAGAACTTAGGTTTAACATTGGATCCTATGGGGAAAATCACATTTTCATCTTCTCCTCATAAACCACTGAAGCAAATTCAACAAAACTTTACAGGAATGATGTACTACAGGTTGAATAACAGGATATGGAGTAAATGCACATGAGACAAAGTCTCTATAAATACATGGTAAAAAAAGCAAAGGAACAACGCTTTTATTGTTGTTCTTCATCTTGAATTCGCCACGAGGCCTTCAACAATGAGCTTTGCTCATACCTCATAGTAAGTTCAAGACGGCCCCTGGCACCGGTTTAAGCGGAATTCTTTGCTAATTGTCGAGCAACGCTACATCCAGGTCTTCATTGGTCATGGGTGCGGGATTGTCNACAAACATCAATTAAACTGGCAAAGTGCTCTTACAATCACTGTCATCCTTTGCCCGACAAAAGGTCCTGAACAAAGATTGCTCCTTTTGTTCTGATCCGATTAAAAACATGGCCACCAGCACCGAACAAAGTTTAACATTGGACCCTATGGGAAAATCACATTTTCGTCTTCTCCTCTTAAACCATTGAACCAAATTCAATCAAAAAACAAGTTGAAGTAAATGTATAGCAGTTCCTTTGCAAAAATTGACATAGCTATACATGTACATTAGACTCCATTGGTAAAAAACATAATTTTTGGTCATGCATGGAATAGTAGCATTTTGTCAGGTGAGCGATACAGGCTCAGTCTCTGAGCCTCTAGTTTTGACACATAAGACTTTGTTTTTTACCCTAAAATCCGGTTTTTAATCACACAAGTTTAATTGTTTAACATATGCCCAAACTCGAGTTTTTAATACACTTGACCAGGGAAATGGCTTCAATATAGATATAGGTTACAAACCATTAGACGATATGGGCGCATAAACGATTGAATGGATTTCAAAACATTTCTAGCTGTGAGTGGTTGTAAATGTATGTGAATTTGGTGTTTTATCGGAAACTACTATTACATGATAATGTTTACAAAATAATGTATTATTTTACTGTTGATATGCCATATATTTTTCACTAAAAACCGAAAATTACGATGCGAAAAGCAATGGAAGGCTTTTTTCTTTAGTCAGGTATTAAAAGAGTTTCAGTACTTAAAAATGCCTCGGATGAAAAAATAATTTGGTGAATTCTGTAGACAAGGATTCGTAGCTATTGTCGCCTATGGGAAAATAAATGGTTTATTAAAACCTATCAAATAACCACTATAAGTTGTCGAAATGCGCATATGCAGAAAATAAATTCAAAGTAAATTAGGTATTTTGTTATCTATGACTACATATTTTCGATAACAATTTTTGTGGGTTTTGTTCGTTTACAATTGGTGGCTTACTGGGTTTTGTTTGTTTAGTTTTGTTTTTGTTTTTTTTGTTTTTGGTGTAGTTTTTGACGCAGTTTGTACATGTCATGTACACATACATTTAAGGTTAATGAGGACAGCTGTCACGTGATCAAACAAGAAAATTGGCGGGAAAAAATTAAAAATGCTCAGAATCGAATAAAATTTGACAAAACGGTTACTAGGCGTGTGTATGATCAGAAGTAGCGCACAAGATTTGGTGCTTAACACCGTTGCTATGGGAACAGAAAATGGCAAGAAAATTTCAAATTGCTCGAAACTGAATGAAATTTGACGGGGAAGTTACTTAGCATGTGTAAAAACGAGTTTTGATCCTAAAAATATCAAAATAACGACTGTTACCATGGAAACAGAAAATTTGCGCGAAAAATTCAAATTACTTCACTTGGGATGAAAAAGGGATATAATATTGAAATAAGATGAGAAAAGGTAAAAAAAATAATAAAGGGGGAAATAACTGTAAAAATTAGATGAAACAGAGAGATAGTTGCGAAAAAAGTAAATAATGCACACAAAGGAATACGAAAAGGGGAAGTAATGAAAGAATAAAATTCGAAAATTGTTGGGAGAGGGAAATCACCCTAGAACAGCAAAAGCTATCTCCCCTCTGGCTCCCAAACAATTAATGCAGATGTGATAGAAACAACGGCAGTAGAATGCCGAAGGAACAAAGGGGTGAAATTCACAAAAATCTAAGTCCAAAGACAGGGCAATAACGAAAACACAGAAAACAATGACGTTAAGACGCAAAAACAATAACGTTAGACAGATACAAAGCACAGAAATAGAAATTACAACATTCAGAACAAAGGCACCCACAGTGTGAACTCCAGTGAAACTGAGAGTGACATCAGGTGCTCCGGAAGGGTAAGCATGTCCTGCTCTGTTAACAGCACCCGTCACACTGTGAGTTATTCAATCCGGGAAAATGTCAAAGTCGGTAGTCAAATCCTTCCCAGAACAAACCATTGCTTATTATCCCCCGCTTAGCGAAAGCGGGGGATTATGTAATGCAGTCCGTCCGTATGTACGTACGTACGTTTGTAATGCTCCCCGATAGCTCTGGAACTATATGAGATACAAATTTGAAACTCGGCACCATACTAGAGTATGATCAGAAGTAGCGTACTGTGGATTCGGAATTTAGGTCAGACGCCCTAGGGGCATATTATGGGCCAAAACGAATTTTCGCGATATCCAATAAGTGAAGAAATTTCCAAGGCCATTTGGGCTAGAAAGTTGAAACTCTGGAATCGACTCACATATTATGTAGCAACTTCACAGAGGGTGTCGGAACTTTGGTATGACCCCTCAGGGCATGGCCTCTAGGGGGTCCTCCTCTTACACCTTAAATCGCAGAAACCTTGTAATAAGGGTATAAGTAACACTATAAAAGTTGTCTGTGCCGAAGGTTTCGGAATTTTGAAATTTGCCCTCAGGACGAAAAAATGAGCGAAATTGTATTTCGAGATATCCAGTAATAAGCGAAATTTTCTGAAGTATCCATGTTTGGAAGCTGAAACTTTGTATGCAAGTTCGATTATATGCATCTCATTTACTGATGATAGCGGACTTCTGGTATGACCCCTGGGGGCATGCCCTTAAGGGGCCAAAAAAATTAAACAATTAGTACTCGTCAGAACGACTGGAACTCTATGTATAATTTTGATTTGTGGTTTATATTTTCATGAGGAATTATTGGCATTGCTCTTTGAATACGTTCTAAGCTGTTGGAATTTAGACTCTGGTGCCAAATTTGGTAAATTTCCCGACAATGTCAAAGACTAATAATTTTTGGAATTTCAACATGAAGTTTTATAATTAAGCAACTTTTTAAGGTCATCAGCTAGCATGAACACTAGGATTTCAAAAATATACTTCTAATTTTGGTAAATTTCTTGAAACCCTCAAAGACCAATTATTTTTGGGAATTTTACCTAGCAACCAAATCTTTTTTGATGCCTTATAGTTTTAATGATCATTTTCAATGGTCAGGTTGCAAAAAACTTTGATTCTAATTTTGGTAAAGTTTCTGAAACTCTCAAAGATCCATTATTTTTTGGAAGTCTACCTAGCAACCATATCTTTTTCAATTATTTAGAGTTACAAGGATGAATTTCAACTGTAAGGTTGCAAGAATCTTTGATTCTTATTTTGGTAAATTTCCTGAAACTCTCAAAGACCAATTACTTTTTGGAATTTTACCTACATGACCTAGCAACCATATCTTTTTTGATGCGTTATAGATTCAATGATGATTTTCAATAGTCAGATTGCAAAAATTTTTGATTCTAATTTTGGTAAATTTCCTGAAACTCTCAGACCTACTGTTTTTTTTATGAATTCTACCTAGCAACCATCTCTTTTTCAATTCCTACAGTAGTGAAGTTCATTTTCAATAATCAGAGTGCAAAAGACTGATTCTAATTTTGGTAAATTTTCTGAAACTCTCAAAGACCGATTTCTTTTTGGAATTTTACCTAGCAACCATATATTTTTTTGATGCCTTAAAGTATCAGTGATCATTTTCCATAGTCAGATTGCAAAAATTTTTGATTCTAAGTTTGGTAAATTTCCTGAAACTCTCAAAGACTCAATATTTTTTGGAATTCTACCTAAGCAACCATATCTCTTTCAATTCCTCTTAGTAAAAATGATGATTTTCAACAGCCAGGTTGCAAAAATCTTTGATTCTAATTTTGGTAAAGTTCCTGAAACTCTCAAAGACTCATTATTTTTGGAATTCTACCTAGCAACCATATCTGTTTGGTGTTTTACAACACATTTCTTTTTTACAAGGGGAGGGGGTCCAAAAAGGGGTAGCGGGGGATCGCAATCTTTGATTGGCTGTTTTTCATTTCACTTTTAAAAAAAATCACTCTCAGGAAGTTTGGAACTAGAAAATATGAGAAATTTCAACTCCTGCATATAGTCAACGTTAATCAAAATATACCTATATACAGCATATTTGGTCATTGTTGGTCAAAATAGTGGCCAACAGGAAACACAAACTACTTCCGGTCCCGCATGTGCGCTCCTTCATCTCTCTTAAAAGGACTACTACGGGGTCAAGAATTTGTAAATGACAACCTTTTTTATAGTTACAGTTTTTTACAGTTTATGTTTAATAGTAGGCAAGAAAGTGTCCACTTCCGGTTTGGCATGTGCAACTTCGAACTTCCTGTTCTTGTCAAATGAAGACCTTAAACAGTCATATGACTATAGTAGTTTGATTTACGTGCTACACGCCCAGCCGGTGACATCACCTCCGGTTTTTGTACTGGTGACGGCAAAATATTTTGAGGGGAGGAAGGCAATGTTGTCAACTTAAATGCTCGTAGGTCTCTTAAAAGCTTGGTTTCCCGTACTATTTTTTTAATATATTATTGTTGTGATTTCAAATAATATATTTGATGAAAAAAATCAAATTTTAGATGACACAATTTTTTTTTCATGGCATGAAAAATCGTCAGGGAAGGGCCAAAATAGCGTAAACAATTGCAAGTTAAGGGAGTATTGTGGTAATTTTGAAGCTTCGAGGTGGCAAGATCGAAGTCTATCCTATGTTATCACATATACAATAGCCACAGCTTATACCATTGTCTCCGACTAACAATATGCACATTACAGTCTGTCCTAATATATCGTTGTTGTTAATGCCCATGAACACCAAGGGCGGGTAACTCTTGCCCTATATATCTCAAGAAAAAGCCTGGTAAGGGGTCTGAAAATTTCATGCAACAACCAAACACATATCCAAAAACAAAGAAATTTAAATGGCAATTTTTTTCTGGGTATGGTGTTCCCATTAACCTTAAGTTATACTTAATATTGACTACTTTACAACTATAAACAACTATATTCGTGATATCTACAGAAGTTGTGAAATGTCACAAATTATTTGTCCTAGATTTCTTTTTGATACTTCCGGAAATGGAATTTGACGTCAATAATATCAAAAATGCTGTCTTATGTTGATAATTATCAGAGTTACACCGGAAATGCGTATTGATCAGATCTAGTTCGTACGTCAAAAAGTCATTTTCCTGAATAATGATGATTACAATACCTTCGTTTCTTTGGTCAAATAAATGTATTGTCTCTTTATAACCAGAGCTAGTGGCAGGGTGTATATCAAAATTGTTCCAACTTCGCCAAAGAATGTTAACATCTCTTTTTAAGTCGAGTGTTTCAATGGTAACGTGTTGAGAACATACATGTAACAGAAAAGTTTTATAAAGAACACAATGTATAACCAGAGATACTGTGCATTGCCAATTCATTAACTGAATATTTTTTCCTGGCTTATATTTCCCGTGTTTTATTCATAGGGCATATACGAAATAGGGACTGCATATATTGTGTTTGCTCCATTTTTCTTATTCTTCCGCCCTACACTTTTTGTGCGCCAGATATCTCAGAGACCAATGACTGGCACTTCATGAAACTTCACCTGATGGTAGAGACTCACGAGAAGATGTGCAGAAAAAGGCGGGAAAATCCAAGTGCTTAGAATTGAATGAAATTTTACAAGAAGGTTGCCTTACATTGCCTTAAAGGAAATTTACAGTAACTTCGGTATTTAGTTATTTGTTACCACTGGGTCGATGCCACTGCTGGTGGACTGTTAGTCCCCGAGGGTATTCACCAGCCCAGTAGTCAGTACTTCGGTGCTGACCCGAAAGCCGATTATTTTTAAAAACCTTACAATATCTAAAATTTTGTAAATTTTTTGAAAACTAAGGAGTACCTCCCTCGTGCAAAGCTCTGTCCTTAGCTGATTTTGGCTTCACATTTAGATCACTTTGGTTATTTGTTCTCTATCAGTTTTTAAACATCTTTGAGTTTATGGTCTTCCAAAAATTTAGATTTTATCTGCACTGATGAGACATAAGTTGTCGAAATGCGCATATCGAAATGCGCATATGCAGAAAGGAAATTTACAGTAACTTCGGTATTTAGTTATTTGTAGAATTGGTTTCTGGTCTCAAATACTTCAAAATGGCGAACGGAAAAAGGGTGGGAAAAAATGGAAGTGCTCAGAATTGGATGAAATTTAACAGGAAAGTTGCCTAACATGCGTAGAATTGGTTTCTGGTCTAAAAGACTTCAAAACGGCGACCGTTGCTATGGAAACGGAAAAAAGACGGGAAAATTCAAAGAGTTGAAAATTGGTTGAATTTTTTTTAAGATAAGTGTCTAGCAGATTGAAAACTGATTTTTTTATCTTAAATATTTCAAAATGGTGACTGTTCCCACAGATACACAAGGTTGTCTTATATGGGAATTCGTTTGGGGGACTTTTGTATTAGCTCTGCAAACACAGTTCTTACTTGTCTAACAATACCATTGCACATTTAATTTACATTCTCAAAATTGTCTGACAGACATATTGAATTTTTGATTGACCTTTTCCTGAATTTGAACCTCTAGTACTTTGCAAACCTTAAACACAGCGCCTGCTAGGTTAGTCAGAGGCGATTTCCAAAAGACCATCTTCGTCCTTCAAACTACGGATTTTAGATAACCTAGTGTTTCTTTTGAGCGTGTTGATTTAATTTTTCTGTAACTTTCATACATTGTGATCATTAGAAGTGTATAATGATGTTAATGTGAATAATTAATAACTCCGACGACACTGTAAATTTCGTTTCTGCAAGAGCCCGTTCTGATAAAATATGTCTCTTGAGTAAGGATGACTTGGGAGAACAAAGTCGATAAATGTATGAAAGCTGAAAGAGAACAAAAAACCAACAGAACAAAAAAAAAAAAAAAAAA